>PVJD01004133.1:0-144363 GCA_004026545.1 Mormoops blainvillei | reverse complement strand
ACCAGTTTCAGGCTACTAAAATAATGCTCCAGTCTTCAATTAAAATCTTCATCTTGAATGTCATTCATATTGCCTAGTGTGTTATTAAAATCTTAAAGCAAGCAACTTAAAATCATAACAGCATTTGAAATTGTCAGTAGTCTTTATTATGCATTCAGGGAAATGTGCTTAATAATCATAGGCTCAAAACATTTTATTTTTTATTTTTTTTAGTTAACAGAAAACTGCACACACTTGATCACATAGAATAGACTTGATTTGTTTTTTTAAAAAGGATATGATGGGGATGACCACTTAGAAACAGAAACAAGGGTTGCTCAAAATCAGAGGAAAGACTGGAGGGCAATCTTTGGTAGCAGCAGAAGATGGTGACCAAGCCTGGGTAGCATGAAGAGGGAGGAACGGGTGTGAGCTGAACTTCTGTATAGAAGCCCAGAGGGCTGTGCGGGGCTCAGCTTTGGGGAAGGGAAGAAGTGGGGCTTTTCAAGAAAGATTCAGCTCGAGGGCGATCGGCAAGACAAGGTCTTGGAAGGTTCTGAAGGAGGAGGGGTTCGTCCCGCAGAAAGTGTGCGACGTACACTTAAATCATGAAACGATTTGTGGAGAGTATGAACTTAATAACCTGTAACTGCCTGCGGCCACCCGGGGTTACCTGGGAATAGAGGCAGAGCCAGAGCAGGGAGTGGCGAGCCTGGCGAGTGTCCTGTACGTACGTGCAAATGGCCTTGATGAGTCTGCGAGCGTTTCCTTGAGTTCAAGGAACCCTGCCCCTTGCAATGAATTTAGTTACTGAATATGCATTATTTATTTTTACTACAACAGTTATATATTTTAATGTACACAGAAAAATATATTTAGCACATCAAATGCATGATTTCAAAGATTGCTTTGCTTAAGAGTATAATAGGTAATAAATTTTTTACCAAAAGTGAGCCAATTTGAAGGCACCTATTAAGCAAATAATGAAACCGGTTTTGTTAAGATGGCCAAAATTGCAAGTGACTGAAGTTTGAGATAACTTGTCTAGAACGTGGATTGAATGTTTATTTTAAGAAGAATATGATAGAAGCCCAGTAGATGTTCTTATAACACATTATTTTTTTCTTTGCATAGCTGGGCTTTGCGGATCTAAACCTGGCAGAGTTTGCTGGATCAGGAAATACCACGCGGCGCTGTTTACTGGAAGGCTATGATACCAAAAATACAAGACAGGACAATTCCATCCTTAAAGTAAGCACGTTGCAAGATTTACATGTCAACAAATGAGACTCTCTGCCTTTAAATAAATTATCTATATACTGTCCAGGGCAAGATGGGAGTCAGTGCGGACGGTATCGTAAGCTGAGCTCACTGCTGACATACTCGCCACCTAAGGAAAAAGCTACCCAAGTCACAGAATCCCAGACGCAGCAAAAAGTAGCAGAATTTCCCCTTCGCAGTCCTAAGGCGTTTCTGCCTGGTGCATGACCACTGAGGGATCAGCGTGTGTGGCCACTATAGCCTCAGGGTTCGTGGGCGGGAAGGAGCGTGGCGAATGATACTTAAAATGCTCATAGCTCCCAAAAGGTGATTTCCAGAGCAGCCGTGGTGGCCACACGGAAGTCACTGGGTCCTCTTCTAACCAGCGAATTAATAGTTGGAACTCACGTTGGGCGTCTACCCATTTGTTTCCAAGTGCCATCAGGAGCCACACGTTCTGGTGGCCCCAGGCAGAATATTACCACTTGAGAAAATGTTTGTAAAGGCCCCCCACCTAGTAAAACTCATTGGATAAACTTCTCGCTCTATTTTAGTTAGGACTCCCGTGCTGGTATGTTATCTGATGATAAGAAATGAAAAACGCTCCTTGGTCCTTCACGCTCGTCTCCGTCCACTGCTGTCGCCTGAGTAATGCCCAGCCCTAATCAGACCCAACTGTCCTCTGTGGGCCTGTGTCCCAGCTGCCGGACGTTGCGGGAGAAGTCACCGGGCCTAGCCGGGGTCCCTGACGTCACGCTCGCCGCCATCCGGCAGCCGCACTCTCCTGCCTCTGTGAGCGTCCTTTCCCAGCTGCCTAGGTGTTCTTTTCCTTTTCTTTTTGACTCATTTTTCATTTTTCAGTTACAGTCGATGTACAATATTATGTTAGTCTCAGGTGTATACCCCAGTGATCAGACACTATGTGACTCCCTAAGCGACCATCCCTAGGAATTCCTACCCGTCTGACACCACACGTAGTTGTTAGAATACCCGGGACCACGTTCCCGACACTGCACTCCACATCCCCATGACTGTTCTGTAGCTACCCACATGTACTTCTTAATCAATTCACCTTTTTCACCCAGCCCTCCAACCCCGGTGCTTTTTAAGCTGCTTCCCCAGCACTGGAGCTCTGAGGGAGTGAGTCCAATTAAGTCCATGTGCGGGCCCTTTAAGAGGAACCCCTGGGACTCCAGAACCTCCCGTCTCCCTCAGTCGCAACCCCCGTGGGTTTTCATAGCCAGACCCAGGTATTCTTTGTCATAGCTTTTCTCCTCATATCTCCACACACCACCCTTGCTCTCAGCTAATGGTTTTGCTCTATCCTTTATTAAGAAAACAGATGCCTGCCCTGGCTGGTGTGACTCAGTGGATTGAGCGTCGGCCTGTGAACCAAAAGGTAGCTGGTTCGATTCCCAGTCAGGGCACATGCCTGGGTTGCGGGCCAGGTTCCCAGTAGGGAGCTCACAAGAGACAAACACGCATTGATGTTTGTTTGTCTCCCTCTCTTTCTCCCTCGCTCCCCTCTGTCTAAAAATAAAGAAATAAAATCCTTTTTTAAAAAAAGAAAAGAAAACAGATGCCATTAAATTCACATTCTCTCTTCTTCCCATCATGGAATTTATGAGTTTCCCAGTCTCTCCAGCCCTGGCATCCTTTTTACCTCCTGTTACAGTGAATGAAGTGTCCCTCTCACTATGAGAAGCCTGTCCTTCCTCCTAGGTTCTAGAGTCCAAAGCTTGCCTAATCAAGAGCTTTATCCCTTGGAAGATACCTTTACCTAATCGTCTCTCCCTTTAATGAACCATCCTCATTAACATCTATGGAAACACCTCCCCAGCCACTGCCGCACTTCTCCACTCTACCTCCCTACAGTTTCACGAACGCTGTCCATGCCATCACCACCTTCAGAGTGCAGTTTTCACGGAGTTGGGAACCAGATCGTCGCGTTCTCTGTAAGGAGAGGCAACAGGGAGGCCAGTGCAGCACGTGTAGGTCACGCGTTGGCTGAGTGCAGCAGTTAAGAAGAGGAAGGATAGAGTAGCGGAGGTGCTGGGGCGGAGAGGGGAGTGCAAAACGAGACTGCGGAAGAATGTGTGAGCCGTTAGGGGACACACAGCCTCTGCTGAGACCGTGAGTTTTAGTGACAGGCAGTCCTGGGTTTAGACCCCTTCCCTAGCTACCTGATCTTGAAAATATCGCTTAACCTCCTGGGCTTAAAATGGAAGCATCGCTCTCTCATAGAAGCTTTGAAGAGTAAAGGAAATAATCCACAGAAAGCACTTCTCTTAGGCCTGGCCTGTAATACATTCTCCAGTCACGGTGGCGGTTAATGTTGCTGCCATTGTTAGTCCCAGAAGAAGGTAATGAGACCCCAGGGCTGATTCTTAAAGGCAGACAGCGACTTGTGAACAGCAGCAGGTCAGAAAACGGCAGCAACGCTTTCATTCTGATCTAAAGCCGGGGCCGCAGCGGGAAGCGCTCTGCTCTTGCCAGCCACCAGCAGGCGGCCCTTGAGGTGACAGCATGGCCGTTTGGAGGGAAACGCGCCCGACACCGGAGACGCACAGGGCCATGGCAGCTGAAGCCCTTGCTTTCTGTTTCTGTCCTTTCTGCTCCAATTTTTGCAGTGACAAAGTTTCGAGTATTAGAAATGATTTTTAATCTGTGCCTGTATAAAGCAGCAGTCTAATGTTGGATGTCACCCCATGCAGCAGTCATTTTATTCCTTCTTTCTCAGTAGGAGGCACTGGACGAGCAGATGTGGGGGCTGCATGAAATTACAGCACCAGGCGTCTCCCTTCAGTCCGGAGACTTCGTAGAGTCACGCTGTCTCTTTCTCCTCTGTTTAGGTTTTAATCAGCATGCAGCTGATGTCTGGTGACCCATGTTTTAAAACGTAAGTCGATGCTCAGCAAATGAGTTCCTTATCTGAAAGTGTAATAGTGATTTATTTGTTTCAATTTCAACGGTTCCCATTTTGTGGCATTTACAAGCCACTGCCAGGGAAGGGACAGTCCCTCCCCTAGGGGACTCACCTGGCCCTCAGGGAAGGTACTACTATTACCTATTACCCAGTGAGCTCTGCACACCCTGAATTATTTAACGTATAGACTGTTCGTCATCTTCAGGTTTGGGGTAAAATTATACAAATGTAAGTTTCCCATTTGACCTCTCCCTCTTGGACTTACTCATGTTTTCAACAAACACCCAGCGCCTCACCGTGTGCCAGGCCGTATTCTAGACATGACAGGAGGAGCCGGGGGAAGAGCCTAGGCTCCTGGCGTCTTGGAGCTTATATTCTGAAGCAAACAGCAGACTAACAAGTAAATTTGTAATCTGAAGACGGCAGCGAGGGCTTTGGAGAAAAGTAAGGCGGGGTAGGAGGGCCCCGGCGGGAAGAAGTGTCAGTGTTTGCATGGAGTAGTCAGGGAAGTCCTCCTTGGTAACGACGATATTCGAGAGGAGACCTGAAGGGGAAGGAAGCAGGCCACGCAGGTGCCTGGGGAAAGAGCGTCTGAGGCAGAGGTAGCAAAGACGAAGGCCGTCGGGGAGGAGTGCGCTTGGCATGTCCAAGTGACTGCCAGGAGACCAGCATGTTGAGAACAGAGTGAGTGAGGAGGAGGGTAATAGGAGATGAGACCAGCTGATGAAGAGCTTCGTAGGCCGTTATAATAATAGCCTCAGAGGCCACTTCTAATCTGAACGAGATAAAAAGCTCCTGGAGGGTCGAGAGCAGAGAGCAGAGGAGTAAAATGATCTGACTTACGGCTGCTGGGTAGGGAACCATTTGTGAGAGTGTGAAGGGGGTGTGGGGGGGCATAGGTGGATGAGTGAGGCAGCTGTTTCAGCGATGCCAGGCTTGGGGCCTCAGTAACGAGGAGAATGGTTTTCCCATGTATTGAAATGGGAGGACCTACAGGAAGGACAGGTTGGGCGTTGGGGGTCAGACTCGTTAAGTCTGAAATCCCCCATTTAACATGCAGCCAGCATGTCAAGTAGGCAGTTGGCTATCTCACCGCAGAGTTCAGCGGGAAGCCCAGGGTGGAGATACAAACTTGGAAATCGTGACATCGGCAGCACCTTGACAGATACCCATTAAAGCCGGGAGGTTTGATTAAATGACCCGGAGGGAGTGAGCATACAGAAAGAAAAGGGCAGCAGCGTGGGACGCTCCGGCGCGCTAGAGGTCGGGAGCCTGGGGACAGCCGGCAAAGGGACCAAAGGAGAGCACTGCCCAGAAACCACGTGGAAAACCTGTTTCTTTAAAATGGAGGGAGCGATCGACCATACGCATTGGAAGTCGGTCATGGAGATGGGGACTGAGGGCCGACCTTTGGCTTTTGCAGCATAGACATTATTGACGACCTTGAGAAGCACTTGGGTAGCATGTCCCTAGACAACAGCCTTCTGGAAGGGGCTGGAAAGGATTTTGGAAGAGGAAATTTGTGAGTGCAGTGGTGTCCCGCCTTCTGCAGTTTTACTTTCTACAGTTTCAGTTATCCACAGTCAACGTGGTCCAAAAATGGTAAAGGGAAACTTTCAGAAATTAACAGTTCATAAGTTTTAAGTTGCATGCCGTTCTGAGTAGCACGAGGGAATCTCATGCTGACCCACTCTGTCCCTCCTGGGATTTAAATCATCCCTTTGTCCAGTGTCTCCACTCAGGACACACTGACCCACCCATTCGTCACTTAGTAGTCATCTTGCTTATCAGATCAACTCTCATAGTATCGCAGTGCTTGTGTACAGATAATCCTGATTGTGTTGTTATAATTGTCCTATTTTATTATAAGTTATTGCTGTTAATCTCCCACGGTGCCCAGTTTACACATGACACTTTATCGCAGGTGTGTGTGTACTGGAAAACAGTATATACAGGCTTCAGTACTATCTGCAGGTGGAACATGTGCCCCACAGATGGGGGGATGACTGTGTTCGTTTACTGTTACGAATGGTCCAGTCGAGAGGGAGAAAGGTGGCAGAGAAGCTAGAAAGGAAAAATTGCTAGAAGAGCGCCTTGGATTGTCAAGAAGGACGAAGGCAGGGGACGTGGCTGCAGGTGCAGATAGACGGGAAGTGGAAGCACCTAGACGTTACTTTCAGATTGCGCCTGGTGTCTTAGCGAACTAGGAAACCAGGTGACCACTGAGGAGCCAGACCGTGAAGTGCGGAGGCGGGGGCTGGAGGGAAGAGGAGAAGATGTGTAAAAGGGTGCTCGGAGCAGGCGAGTGAACAGAACTGGAGGAAGTAGGGATTGCCTGTCAGCAGTCTGAAGACACTTAGTAATTAAACATGAAAGTTAATTAGATATTATTTAAATATCTAGAAAAGTATGTCTAGAAAAGTAAACATTATTTCTGTCCCTGTGCATCAATTCCATGCTTTTAATAGCAACATCTGTATAGTTCTCTTCTTACATACGGTTTCGTAAGGATGAAAATATATATTTTAATATAAATCAATTATTGATTAAAACTGTATCCTCTAACTTTGCCTTCCTGTGCTGTCTTCTCTCAAACCATAATTTCCTGGCTTTTTTCTTAATTTCCTGTTCTCTTGGGACTAAACCATTTTCGCTATACTATTTTTGGTTTCTTGAGTGACAGTGTTTTTCTAATGGAATTACTTTAGGATGAAATGAGAAAGTGAGTAGCAAAACTTATTGGAAGAAGATGAATTCATCATTTCTTCTCATGGACTTTTCATGAATAGTCTCTTACTGGCCCTTTCTCTGCCATTTTCTCTGCCTGCTTGTGAAATACAAATGCTGGAGAGCTCAAAAATGGATCACCTGAGGTTCTGTAGCAGCTCTGCAAATATAATGCTGACAGCTTAGAGTTTCTATTTATAGAGACTTTTATAATTTATTAGAATAAACAGCCATTACCTCATCATAAGAGAAATAAAAATATTTCTTAGAATGAACCCCTCGATAATTTGTTTTCTCTCTTTTTTAAAAAAAATTTTTCAAAAGAAAAAGTGAACCACCATCAGTGATTAACAACGGACTGTAGACTCCATTCTTTGTGTTTCCCATTACATTAGTTTTTCTTACAGAAAAGTGAATGCAGGCATTTTTCACCACGCTCTTGGTCCACCTAACTATTCAGTCCTCAAGTAACGCTGCTTTGTCGCAGCACTGATGAGATAACGTAGGAACCGAACCTTGTTTCTGTCAGCTGGCCTATTGCGAAATTGGCCTTGTTACGCTTAAAGTTGCAGAACCGATCAACGGTGTTAAGTGGGGACTTACATATTGAAAATAGAGCTTTTGGTCCTTGAAGAGGTAGGTCTGGACCAGAACGCCAAGGGCCTTGTATTGCCAACCTGAGGGGCTTGAGCTTCACCCCCAAGGAGCTTTTGAAGTGTTTTAAATCAGAGAGTAACCTGTTCGTACGCACATTTCAGAAAGAGCGCAGTGACAGTAGCAGGGAGTCACAGGCAGACCAGCTGGGAGACCCGCGTTGCCATCCAGGAACAGGACAAAGGCCAGACTAAATCCCTACTGCAGGCGGAGACGAGATGAGGACTAGGAGAACCGCGACACGCGTATTAAGAGAGAATCTGAGCTTTGGAAGTTGATTGGATGTGGAGAAGCGTGAGCAGGAGGGAGACAGAGGCGGTCTCTAGGGCTCGCGCTTCGCGGCTTCGTGCGCTGTGATGTCACTCACAGAGGAAAGGACTGCAAGAAGAAAACGGACTTAGGTGGGGATATATTGACTTTGACTTCCTTCAGGGCAAGTTCTTGAAGATTTCTCAATGGGTATGGAATTTTGGAAATTAGGAGGTGCTGGGGTATAAGTAACCTGTGAATAAAACAGGTTTAGTGGTACTTCTACGTGTCTCTGCACCCAAGGCCCCGAATCAGCTCCAGGATCCCCGGGCCACCTTCCTAGTTCAACTCAGGTCACCGGGTCTCTAGGAATGTGGCTTTCCTCTGCAAAATCAACCACAGCATGCAGGGGGTTTTTTTGTGTGTTTTTTTTAAGTCCTGTTAGAGCTCAAACTTGCCCCTCCCTGCTTCACAGCATCCACATGGAGATAGGGGCTGTGAATTAGCCAAGAAAAATACACCCGTGACCTGCTCCCAGAGAGTCCAGCCCAAAAAGCAGATCCTTATAGAGTCTCCGTGGGGCAGGTGAGCTGTTTTCAAGAAGGTGGATAAGAAAACCACAGATACTATTTAAGAAATTAGCGGAGCCAGCAAGAGAGCGCACGCACCGAGGCAGAAGGCACAAGGTATTTCCCTCCACCCTGAGGTCGGAGGGTCTTGGAGCCACCTCCTCTGTGACTTAGGTTGACAGATGGACCACCCTCCACTGTTAGTGCTGGGGACACACTGGCAGAGTCCTTGTCTCTTTTCCGGACTCCCTCTGGTCTCACATTTTTTGTTGTGTAAACTCTCCCCACCCCCTGCCATGAATTTTATTCAGGTTTGAGGATGTTCATGTATTATTTGTTGATTTTTGTTAATGTCACCTTCAAAGATGTGACGTTACAGTCACCTTACTGAGGCCATGCACTGACTATACAGCCAGTCTCTAACCTGTACCCCCAGCCCTGATCCTTCGAAATGCGTATTCACAGGCCCCCTTCTACGTCGATGTCCATACCAGTCGCTGGGGAAGCCGACTCTCTGGAAGAAGACAGAAAAGGGGGAGAGACTCTCAAAATCCACCTCGGAATAGCAGGTATGGGTGTGCAGGTGACGGGTTTTTTAATCTGCGAGATTCCCATAGTCCATCCGAGATTTAAAATTCTGCGGGCGTATGACTTGAAGTGGGTCAGCGAGTCTCAGAGTTTCATTTATGCAGTTTTTGGTTAAGCTGGTGCATCCCCTCATCTAAGTGTTACTCTCTGACCCATGAAAAGCCTAATGTTGCAGTGACAACCCCCCGACCGTTGTATGCTCCCCACCCCCACACATACACACAGGTACAACGGGGCACTTCGGGATTGGCATCTGTGATTCCTGTGTGGACTTTTAATCTTTCCATTAGCTCCTCCTTGTCGGTATTATATTTTTAGGATTTTATTTATTTTTAGAGATAGGGGAAGGGAGAGAAACATCAGTGTGAGAGAGAGACATCAGTTGGCCCCCTCTCGCACATCCCCAGCTGGGGACCGGACCAGCAACGAGGGCATGTGCCCTGACTGGGAATCGAACCAGAGACCTTTCAGTTCGCAGGCTGGCACTCCACCCACTGAGCCACACCAGCCGGGGCTGAATTCCTTCTCACGTTGGAAACACAAACACTCATGAGTCAGCCCTACATCCTTCTCTGTCGACTGCTCTTCCCGGGCTCTTGCTGTCCTTCCCCGCTCCCGCTCTCTCACACGTTTTATAGCCCAACTTCCAGAAAGAATATACTGCCCTTTTATTCCCAAACATATATGCAGCCTGGCATCCCAGAAGCCTCTTCGTCGTCTTTCATCTTCCTTTCAAATACTGATGTTCCACAGGGTTCGGTTCCCTTTGCTCACTCTCCCTGGACCGTGTCATCCACACCCTCGGGTTTAACTGCCACAGAAATGTAAATGTGACCCTGTCAGTAGGAGTTACCCCCTTTCAGTTTGCCCGCTGGTGTTACCTCCCACCGCCCTCCTGAACCCCAGGTACGTATTTCCAGATGCTGTTTGGAAAGGCCTACTTCACGTCCCGTGTTAACTGAAATCCCTCCATTCAGCTTTCTCCTCCGCTGGATTCCAAGTTCCTCACGGTCCGGTCTTGTCATTGTGCCTCCAGCATAATGCCGGGGATGCGGCAGAAATTCAGTGGGCGGTGAGCAGGTGTCCTCAGGTGTCTCAGTTCCGCATGCCCAGCTCAGGTCTTCCCACCTCCTCCTCCTGCATTTTCTGTCTCCGTTATCCCAGCACACACTTGTGCTTAGGGACCAGTCCTGTCATCTGCTGGTCACCTGTCACTCTCAGCTGGATCATTATGAAAACCTGACCCCTTTGACCCCCATTGCCAAAGCGATCTTCCCAAGATGTAGATCTCTTCTTGGAACTCACAGAAAGTCCTTCATTAGCAGGCAGCTGCTCATCTCCCTGTTCCCTGCAGTCATCTGTACCTGCACCCTCCGTGCCAACTCTGCCAAACAAGCCGGGCTGTCCCCGCGCTCTCGCTCCTCATCTCACCGAGGAGCTCCTAGACATTGGTGAGAACCTGGAGTTATGCCCCCTCCTCTGTGAGGTCTTTCCCCCGTTAGCAGGTAGTGCCCCAAGCCCCTGTCCGTCGGGGCCCTTAAGAGCTGCTTTGTGGGGCTTGTGCACATTCTCATACTTGTCACTTCTGCTCTGCACTCGGAGCATATGTTTTTGTCTTATTTATTCTGTACCCCCTATATCTTACACAGAATTGACACCTGACCTGGTAAGAGCTTAGTAAATATTTATTGAGTGAATAAATTTTGTAAACCAGTGGATAAGTGGATGCATTAAGATCAGAGCGTACTCTGAGAGTAGAGTTAGTTCCGCATCATTTCGATCTGAGCCAGCTCTTTGAGTTCAGGTTTCATTGTCTCTGGTCTGTGGCTTCAGGACCCCTGTAGGGCAGGACGAGGTTGCTGGTTTGGACCGTACCTTCCAGGCTGTCCAGAAGTGAGAACCCCTTGCAGAAGGGCCAGGCCACCCCCTGGCTTCCGCGTTTGACAGCATGTGTTGGTCTGGCTGTGTTCGATGTCATTTGTAGATCTGCTGCCCTGATTGCTGTGTTACTCAGTGGGTTTCCTGTCACCTCTAAGTGAAACCAGTTCTGTTTCCAGAGAATTCACCCCAGTGCACATGGCCACCGTTCTGCACTCCGTGGGGGGCACTGGACCTGGGAATGTATCACTGGCACCTGGAACAGGCACAGTGTCAGGGAGCTTCTAGAAACGGCCTCGGCACTGCTTTTTTTTGTACATTTACTTTGAAACCGAGTACTCCAACCGGTTTCTTCAGAACCGTCGCTCTCAGGGCAGCGCTCCATGCTGTGTGGACGGAAAGCCCGGACCTTTGCCCAAGCCATGGCCCGGCTCTGGCAACACAGATGTTGCTGTAACTAAGTGCCCTTCAGTTTCCTGCCGTGGTGAGTTTGAGAGCCAGGTTTCCTCAGAAATGACATGAAAACTTGGCAGTGTTGTCAGAATTTATGAGAATACATCTGACTCATTTTTTTATTGGAAATACTAAACAATAAAAACTGAAAGTTGTAGAGTTCTGTTAAATCTTATGAAAAATACTGTATTTCTTCAGTAAACGAAGATATTTTAGTTTTTTACTTTTCTTGCAATAGTTTTTTAATTCTCTTGCAAATGTTGTTTCCATAGTACTGACTTAAAAGGAACCTCTCACTTTGCAACTTGCTTTTCTTGATAATGAACTTGGAAGTTTATAAAATCCACGGAGTAGAATGCAATTGACCTTGACTCATTGGCTCTAATAGTAACATTATGTTGTGACCCATTACAGATCTTTCAGCAAAGAGTGCCTCTATTCCAGACGAACTTGGTGCCTGTGGACATTCGAGAACATCAAGCTACGCAAGCCAGCAGTCAAAAGTGTCAGGTAGGGGCTGAAAGCGAAGTTGAGTTCCTTAGACGTTCATTGCTCTAAAGGGACTTGAAATGGCTGCGGTACCGGAGGAGAGGGTTTGACTGCACTGTCCGGTGTTAGTATTATATCCACGGTGCTCTGCTCTGACAGGGTACAGCTCCTGCCACTCCCGGTCGTCGAGCTTCTCCGAGTTCTGCCACAGGAGGAACACCTCTGTGGGAAGCACGTCAACGGGCATTGAAAGTCCTCTAGAGCCGTGTGACGAAGTGGAGCCAAAGGGGGCTGAACCAAACGTCGACGCAGCCGCAGCCGATAGAGAAGACACAACTCCCGAAACACTCAGCAGGTGTCCTTGTGGTCTCAGCTTAGGCTGCGGGCGGGTTGGGGGGGACGGTGCTTGGCTTTCATAAAATAGTAAAAAGGAGGACATTTTTAAAAATTATTTTCAAAGATGCCCGGTGAAACAAGATTCAGTAGAATCTCAGCTGAAGCGGGTTGATGACACCAGAGTGGACGCAGACGATATTGTGGAGAAAATATTACAAAGCCAAGACTTCAGCCTGGATTCCAGTGCAGAAGGTGCGTGGACAACCCCTAAGTATATGCAGACATGTGTCATCCGGGTGGGTGCCACCCAGGGTTCATCACTGAAGAGGAGTGTGTGTCACGGGACTTCTGTTGCACGTTCGTGAAGTAAATTGTATACCCCTAAAAATCAGAAGATAACTTCGTAGCTCTTCTGTTTCTGACAGTGGGTATTAAATTTGGTAAAGAATGAACTTCTAAAAGATAATTTTAAAGAAAGCCCTTGCTGGTTTTCTTTTGAATTATGCATCAGTGTGTACCAGGCTTGTATAGCTTACGATAGATATTTGCATTGGTTTTGTCATAACCGGACATGAGTACCCGAAGTCACTACTGTAATTTGGAAGGCTGCGTAGAGAACTTGAAATGATAGTGACAGAATCCTTTGTTCCCTCCTTAGCATTTTCACTGAAACTGAAAAATGCACATGCCACCAATGCGAAAGGTCTAATTATTCATGCTGGTGTGAAGAGAGAGGAGTTAACTGTGGACTCGGTTTCATTGTATAAGGGGTTGTAAAGGGAAATAATTAAACCTCTCTTGTGGAAATTTGTAAGAAGAGCTGTCTTCTCTACTCAGTTTTAGGAAAACTGAGAAAAGCTTTAGGAAAGCTGATGAGAAATAGCTATTAGGACAGCTCTTAAATTGCCTACTTTAAAACATGCATGTAACTTTTTTAAGTTTTTTAATTTCTTTAATAAAACTGAAATGTAAAATATGAATTTATTACAATATGAGTGTTGTTGGACAATAATAATTGTACCCCCAACAAATATTTTCAATGCGCAGAGGAAGGACTGCGGTTATTCGTGGGCCCCGGGGGAAGGACCACCTTCGGCAGTCATCATCGCACAAATAGGTATGTAGTCCGAACAGCATCTTGTTCAGTAAAGGCCAGACTGACTTTCTCTTTGAAATACCCATGAGTAGAAGGTGAAGGTTACAAAGCTTTTTAGGCTGAGGCTAAGAAACACAGATCTTAGTAGTTTCATAAGAAGAATTACAGCTCTTTGTGTGGCCCCCAGTGTTCCTTATTCTGAGTATGTTTGAAATTATATTCTACGCATTTGTCTGTCGATTTCCTTAGATGTATTTTTAGAATGCGTTAGTAGAGGACCGGCAGAGCATTGGGCAAGAGGCAATGTAAAAAGTACATTTAGAAAAGAGTTCTTAGTCTGATATTTTAGGAAAATCAAAGTGTAGTTACATTTTCGGTCAGCGGTCTGTCTCATCTGTTACGAGCTGTTATGTGGCCGCCGAGCGACAGACGCCGACCTTAGCCTGTCTTGCCCTCCCCTTTAATTCAGCTCTCTCAGTGCTGATTTATTGAGCACCTCCTATGTGCTCAGCGCATTACGGGGCCCAAAGGATATACAAAGGAATTTCGATGTGGGAAGACTGCCAGCTAGGATCGGATGTGATAAGGTAGATAAGCGAAGAGCACACGAAGATGCTGTGAGGAAGGAGTTCATTGAAAAGAGGCTTACAGAGGATGGTAACTCAATTTAGACTTTTCATAACTTTCATTGACTCATCCACTCATTCAATTCAGTAAGTACGTATTGGACCAAATTGTGGGTGGGGTCACAAAGAGGAAAGACCCCGCTCTTACCTCAGCTAGCTGATGTTCTAGCACATGAGGTTGGCAAACTCTAGCCCTAGGGCCCAGTTGGCCCACTGCCTGTTTTTGTAAGTAACGATTTATTGAAATACAGCCACACCTTTGCATGCTTGGGCTACAGCAGCAGAGTTAAGTAGTATAGCAGAGACCATACGACTCCCCAAAACTAAAATACTTACTACCTGACCCTTCCTAGCAGGTGAGATGGACTTTATAATACTATATAAGTATATATAAGTACTTATATATAACATAGAGAAGTAAAGGAGACTCTCAGGAAGAGAGGTGGGACCTCACTCAGAGAAAACCTCCTGGAAGAGTTGGCACCTGCAGAGCGTCTTCGGGAAAATAAAAGGCAGGGGGCGGGGGGCGTGGGGGCGGGTACCAGGTGGTCACGAGGAAGACGGGTATTCCTGGGGGTGGCGACGAACCGAAAGAGCCTACAGGCACGATCATTATAATTATAGAATAATAAGTTTGTTTCATTCCGCTCTCACAGTATCTCTGTAAGTATTCACAGCATACTATTGTTAGTTTTTAAAAAGAGGAAACAAAGATACACAGCGGTTAAGGTAATTCACCCAAGACCGTCATACTAGTAAATGGTAAAACCGAGTTTCAGACTCTTGTCCCTGATTCCAATGCCCATTCATTGTACTGAACCATTATACCTCTCTGGCTTATGAATAAATAACACACTTAGGAAACTGCCAGTAACAGGTTCGTCTAAGGAGAGAGGCATGTGAAATGGAATCGTGGGACATGAGGTTGGCAGGCTTCTTTAGCACTGGTTTTTAGAAGTTTTCACCAAATCTGGAAGTTCTCCAGCCATTATTCCCGCCGCTCCTGATGTCCTGACCTACAATTCTAGCCCCCAGCATGGCGGAGCTGCAACCTCCGACTGCCACTCAGAGACCGCCGGGCTGTGGATGGGCTCTCCGCCCCCCGCCCCCCACCCCCATGCCGCAGGCTGGCAGGAGCCTCAGGAAACAGCTTCAGGCAGCAAGCTGGGGCAGTTGCCTGGCTTCTTCACCTATTTCCCTTCTCTGAGGACCGGCCCTGGGCTGCCAGTTGTGCCGTGTGTGGAAACTTGCACTGCAGAGATTCTGTCCCGTGCTCTAGCCACGTAAAGCAGGAGGGAAAGTGTGGTTCCTGTTACTCCTTCCTTGCCGGGCAGGCCACTTCAGTGCAGCTGGGGCGTGTGCAGTGGTGGTCACAGGGGCCCCGTCAAATTCCAACGCTCTGCGGCTATGGATGGGTGTCCACTGGTGTCCCATTGAGGACATTCCTTTTTCTTGTTCGGACTGGCTCTGTAAGAACAGGAGTCTCTGAGCAGTCAGCTGAGTCCACGGCAGGCTGGTAACCACAACTGTACTTCCATTTTTTAGAATTTCCCCCTAAAATCCCACTGAGGGCAGAGACCAGTCATGGTCCATCCGGCCTGACCGATCTCTGGCATATTCCGTGACGCGTCGGGCAGTAAAGCGCCTCTGACATCTTGACAAGTGAGCAGATGGGCGCCTGGTGGTAACGGGAAGTCATAGTGCCCTCCATCCGTGCAGCACCCCTTCAACCCTCCTCTTAATCACTCAGGAAGGGTCAGGGAAAGGGTGGAATACGCGTCATCCAAAAGCACTGTTCTGCCATCAAAAAGACACTGCTTTTATAGGCATGCAGGAAACCTTTATCCTCCCAGAAGCAGGAGAGCATGTGTGTTCTTTCATTGTAAAATAAGACCGAGGTACAGCAACAATAACAAAAACAAAAACAACAAGAGAATTCCTCCTCTAAGCACTTTATTCACAAAACTTGCAAGTTCTAAGTCTTTTAGGACCCTCCAATTTTATTAATAGAGGTCAGTTGGCACCTGGCCTATGAGGGCAAAGGCTAAGCTGCTGTGATAAAGACACCCCAAAATACAGTGGCCAGGCCGATGGGACAGCTTTGCCCCAGGCACCCCCCACGCACCCTTCACCGTCCTCCTTGCCTGTGCGGCCGGCGCCGGGCTGCTACCAGTCCGAAGCGAGCAGCTTTCCTTTCAGCAACTGAGGCAGAAATGGACACGTCTCCACTCCATCCACGGTCCCTGGGGAAAACTTAGCCCACGGCCATACCTGTCTCCCAAGGCGGTTAGGAAATGTCATCTCTAGCCCAGCAGCCTGTACCGAGCTAAAACGGGGGGCGAGGGGAGAATAGATTTGGGGGAACAACCAGCAGTCTGTCAAAGCAAGCTAGTGAAGAAGTAAACCCCTCTTCCAGATCATTTTCCCCTCTAAAACTATATTAAATAGATATAATTTACAGTACAGAACATGGACAGAGAAATTTGCATATTGATTCAAAGAACTGTTGTCCTTCCTAGGGAAGTATTGCATTAAGACACCACACTACTGCCCTGGCCGGGCTGCTCAGCTGGTGGCAGCAGCATCCTATACACCAGAAGGTTGCGGGTTTGATTCCCAGTCAGGGCCCCTACTTAGATTGTGAGTTTGATTCCCGATCAGGGCGCGTACAGGAGGCAACTGATCAGTGTTTCTCTCTCTCTCTCTCTCTCTCGCTCTCTCGCTCTCTCGCTCTCTCACTCTCTCTCTCTGTCCCCCCTTCCCTTCCTCTCACTCTAAAATCAACAAATATATCCACAGATGAGGATTTAAAAAAAAAAAGAAAAGAAAAGACACCATACTACTAAGTCAACTAAAAACTATTAACCAGCCCTGGCTGGTGTGGCTCAGTGGACTGAGCACCAGCCTGCGAACCAAAGGGTCACTGATTCATTTCCCAGCCAGGGCACATGCCAGGGTTGCAGGCCAGGTCCCCCGTAGGGGGGTCCGAGAGGCAACCACACATTGATGTTTCCCTCCCTTCTTTTTCCCTATCTTCCCTTCTCTCTTAAAAATAAATAAAAAATAAAATCTTTTTTAAAAAAGCACACAACTTATTATCCATTATTTCTGCGCAAGACCTGAACTGCCAGAGTCAACATATGCACTTTGGTGAGATTGATTTTAGGATTTATATATAAATATTTTTGCCACCACATGTTGATAGGGTAAGAATTTGGAACCATTACTAGATTACTGTGGGAGTTAAGTACAAGAGGATTGGGGACCGGGCTAATCCAGTGTATTAATTATAAACGTTTGATATTTCAAGTATTTTCTATCTGTGATATCTTTAAACCCTGCGGAAATCAAATGCAGTAGAAAATGCCCAATGCACTCTCTCTTTGGAGCCCAGGTTAACTGGCCCAATTTCAAATACTACTGCTTAAAATGTTAAAGCTGTTTCTTCCCCCTGCTGTTTTAGGGTGGCGTCTGGAGCTTATGAACAAGTTGTGATCAAACGCTAGAGGCCAGGCTGGGGGCCGGGAGCCTCCCCGGGGGACCTACGGTGCAGACTGATGAGCTGACAAGGCATCGATTGAAGCATGTCCGAGAACAGCAGCCTCCTTAGAAACGGAGCCTGCCCACCTGCCCAGAGGAAAGCCAGCACTGGTTTCTTCTCTGAAAGTGCCTGCTGCTGTCCCCCACCTGGGGGACGTCAGAACGGTAGGATCGAGGGCCCGCTGCCTGTGTGTTGGAGGTCCCCGGCTTCCGTGGTCACAGCCCCCGGCACCGGAAAGACTGCTTGTTCTTTGGGAGCCTCCTGGCGGGGGAGCCGCGCCCTCCGCCTGAGTCTGG
This sequence comes from Mormoops blainvillei, assembly GCA_004026545.1. Taxonomy (NCBI): domain Eukaryota; kingdom Metazoa; phylum Chordata; class Mammalia; order Chiroptera; family Mormoopidae; genus Mormoops; species Mormoops blainvillei. Next base: position 126,696 of record PVJD01004133.1, on the reverse strand, counting down.
TTTTGCTGCCAAAGTACGAAACCTGCGGTCAAGGCGCTGGACAGACTCGGGCGCTGGTGGTTTAATTTTATGTTTGAGAGACAATAAGTGAAGATAAAAACCCAATAAATTCTGTCAAGATAGTCATGATTCCTGTCAAGGAAATCTTCCATATACTACCTACAGTATTGTACTAAGTTTATTAACTCTTTTTAATACAATAATTGATATAAACTTGTGTGTTCATGCTTTGAGAAGAAGTTATACTACAAGTTGAAACATGTAAAATGCTTGCATAATCTAAATGTATCCACCGTAAGTCAAGTAACAGGTGTGTTTAAGTCTGATATACATGAATGGGTATAACGCCATTATTATGCAGTAGGTATTGTTACTTGTTGATATTAAATGAGCTACAGAACTCAAACCAACACTGTGTAAGCGACTCTGGAGAGTTAGTGTTCAGCGTTAGGCCACCCTAACATAAGAGCTGTCTTAACCAACCGAGTTAACATCTGCTTGTTTCAGGAGTCAAAATTTAGAACAACTGGAGGAAAATTGTGATAAGATGAGAAACAGAGCAGCCTTTTCTCTGTAAGTTCACAAGTACCTGAAATTGAACATGATTCCAAGGAGGGAGTGAATAAGACGGGGGACAACCACTTGACCTGGACCTGCAGTCCCCTATCTTAGCCCCTCCCCCTCCCTGTGATCAGCTACTGTACTTTTTTCTTATTGTATCAGACATCAGTTGTTTTGAAGCAAGAATAGACTATAGCATTTATCAAACAGAGCTTTTAAAGTAAGGAAATGATATCAGCACAGCAGATAAACCTGAAGAGTTTTCTGGTTTTATGTGGCAGTTTCTGTGTGGAAAGATCTTAATTTTCTTGGAATCACTTAGCAAAGAAAAATGTAAATTCTATGAAGCCAGAAATTCCCAGTCTTTATGTTCAAAACCATGTCCAAGTAACGTAATATGTTAGAGTTACTTTGGTCTAGGTATTTTCATGTTGGCAAACTAAGGGAAGAATGTTATTTTTAAGAAAATAGTATTTTAATATCCGAATTGAGAGGTTGGAGAACATTTTAATAGTTTGTGTTAGGGCTTTTGTGTTTGTTTTTTAAAAAGTATTTCCAGGATTTGGGTATTCCAAATGAACCCAAAACTTCTTTTACACATAGATTCTGAGATTTTTAAAGAGATGACACCCGTGTATAGAATATTTTGAATGTCAAGAGATAGGGTTTTCTGAGCCATCAAACTTTCTTTTTTCTGATTCATTTTGAAGGAAAAAAATTGACCCACAGATTTAAGTTTAACCAAGAAAAATGTCTCAAGCGATAAAGACTTTCGGTCTTTGAGTAAACAAGTGAATGATTCATTCGTCGTGTATTATAGAAAAAAAATCAAAGAAAGCTTTCAAGAGAGAGATGAAGATACTGTTTAGAGAGAGATTTATTGTTTTAAGAACCTATTTTTATATTTTCAAAACATTATTCCTAGGCTATATTTTTTATTGGTGCTTCTGTGAATGATTGTGCAGTTTTGAAAACGTAACCAACGGCCAGACTGTAGGCGCCTTCAGCAAGGACGCTCATCAGCGACGCCGGCAGCCCCGGAGCTCAGGCACCGGCCCCTGACTCTTGCTTGGCTGCCCTCAGCCAGCACCTTTATACAAGACGGGCTCTCGGTATTCGAAAATGATACAGAATTCTTTTTTTAAAACCAAAATGTGGATTTTGAAAAGCATAAAAACTGTGCCTTTGTAAATAGAGCAGCCACCGGATAACATCTTCATCTATATATGAGTCAGTATAACACACATTTTAATAAGGAGAAGCTCTAGGGAGAAGAGAGGCGGCGTGTCCTTTGCAGCCAGTGGAGTCTGGACTCGGTTGGCTCTAGTTTGCGTGGCATTGGCATGTTCTGCAGACACATCTCATTCATTGCAGTCCTTAGAAATGTGTGTTAAAGGTCGCCTGCGTGTCCGCCTTACTTCTTAGGGCATGTACTGTTAATATCTTGACCCCGCGCCACTGCAGAAAATCCGCTTAGTCAGTACCAAGTCCACTTGGGGTTTCATCCTGAGTACAGAAAATCGAATTTGAGAAAGTAGACCTTAATACATTGATTTCTAAATCTCAAATTCCAATTTCAAATCACCCAGTCTTTGGAGAATTTGCAGAGGTGTAACATTTTCTAAACCTGTGCTAAAGAAAAAGATTAATGGTACTTTAAAGCTAGTATTTGTGATGAGTCTTAAATACCTTGTCTGGGGAACTTACAGAAGCAGCAGGTCAGGAGCCCCCTTCCCGTGACTTGGGCTGGTGAGGAGACCAGAGGGGAGATGAAGGGCGGCAGGAGACAGAGCAGGCCCTGGGCCGGCAGTTCACACTTGGATGGTTGGACCCCCCTTTGTGGTGGCGTGGAAGGCTCTGTATCCAAGTAGCTGACTTGGATTAGTATTTATAATCTGACCAAGTCTTGACCAAGAATCTTAAAGTATCTACTAGCCTCCAGTCAAAACACAGTCAGGTAGCAACGAGTTTTAATAAATTAAAACACCCAGAAAGAATTTGAGACTTTTAAGATTTCCATGCTAACGACCACTTTGCAAGCGTAAGCTGACAGTAGTCTTAAATATGCCATCGGAGCACTCTGAAAAGTTAGGCTTCCAGCATATACAGTAATGCTCTGAAGAGCCTGGGCTCAGATGATGGGCTATATTTTATTTTGGCAGATCTTCAGCTGGGGCGGTTCAGAGATTATACGTGGTCAGTTCCCCTAGATGGTACGTCACGTGAATATAACCAGGTATTGTAGTTGCTGTTGTGTCTTGCCGCTATTTATATGTAGGCTTCGGTACTGTGCATAATTCTAATAGCTGAGATGTTAAAGAATAAAAATATAAAGGATGAAAAATGCCTATATTAACCCCGTTGTAAGACTGCTGTGGAAATAAGGCCTTATTATTCCCTTCTATATGTGACTTTTCATAAGATAATATCAGGGTTGGGCAAAAGTAGGTTTACAGTTGTTCATATGGGAAATAATACAATAATTAATAAATAATAATCCAAGAAGAAACTCCATTTTGCAGAATCACAATGGTAAACCCACTTTTGCCCCACCCTGTACACACAGTGTATTTTAAATGGTTGTGTAGTGATTTCTAGCCACTCCTCTGAATGACAAAGCTGGCGAGGTTTTTTAATTTACTCAGGCTACATGCTCTGCACTTACCAATTTGTACGTTCATCGTATATACATATAAGAAAACTCTCTTGCTGATATTCATTGGCCAAATCCGTTGTAGAGGAAGACATTTTAGATACATTCAGTTTGTTTTTTTGGAAATACGTCTTATTTGGGGGATTGCCTTTGTTTTATGCATTTCTTTGTTCCTGTGGAAGTTGATACAGTTGTAAGTAGACATGTAAATGTTTACGGAAAAATTGTTATTGAAGTGATTCCGTTAGTATTCTAGTCTGATACTTGGAGAATGACCTTCATTTTCATATATTTCTTTGTTTTACCTCCACAGCTATAAATCCAGGAAGTTTTTCCTTTCTTTTGTTTTTTTTACAAAAACTAATTTTTTTATTGTAAAGTATTTGTAATAATGTAAAGGTGAATCTTATACATGTTGAATAAAAATCATACCTTATAAGGTTTAGAGTGTTGTTTCTACTTCAGAATTCCAGGTGAGATTCCGTTACTTGCCGAGGAAATCAAGCAGAAGACAAAGGCCCAGGGTGGCGCCCCGGGGTCTCCCAGGGAAGGCCGTTTCCGTGTGCCCTGAGCGGCCTCCGCGGTGGCGCGGGCCTGGACCTTAGAATGCGCGGCCTGGGCCTGCGTCCAGACCCCTCTGAGCCTGTTTTCTGACCTGGGATGAAGATAATAGCACTAGCTCTTTTGGGTTTAAAGATATTAAGAATACGCCACTTGGTAGGCACTCGGTGTTCTGGCAAGCCAAAAACTGGCCTTTGTGTAGATCTACGCGCGTATCTTAATGAGACACACAGAAGAGCGGCGGGCAGGCAGGGTGCCGCTGGGAGAGGCTGAGCGGATCACTGAGATGATGCTGTGGCCGCAGCCTGTAAGCCGTTCTTCCCTTGATGGGAGTGCCCTCCCGAAAGCGGAGCAGAGCGCCGAGGCGTCCTCTCTGCTCATGCTCAGTTACAGTGGCGACCGAGAGGGAACGAAGAACTGTGGTCCGGGCTGAGCCTGATCGCAGGTCTCTCTCTCTGCAGATTGTCCCGGCTTCCCTGGACCGTCCAGTTAGCAGTGACATAAGTGCAAAGGAGAACCCCCGGCTTGCTGGCAGAAGCCGGGGGGTGGGGGAGCCACTCTCAGGAAAACCCTCAGATTCCGCCCCCACCCCACCCCACCGCACCTGGGATCATACAGGATCCCCCAGGGTAACTCGGCACCAGATCACAGCGAGCAGGACCTGGCAGCACCCGGTCTGGCCCCTCGATCCCCGTTTCAAGCATGGGGTGCCCGGGTGCTGCTTTCCTGCTATCCCTTAACACCCAGTGTTTTCTGCCCCTGCCTTCCTCCATCCTCCCTTCTCTTTCACCTTAACTGACCTCTCCCTTTCTGTGTTTCATATCCCTGGTAGCAGCACATAGAAGGAAATCTTTCCATTTGCACGATAGGAACTCTGGTGGAATCAATCCGTCCCAATTCACACACGATGCAGAACAGAAAAGGCCTACCTGTAGGCGTTCCGTGAGTTGGTGACCTCTCTTCCGGATGGGCCCATGCAATGAGGAAATGTCAGACCCGCCTGGATGGGTTAGCTTAGACCCCACTCCTGTGCAGTTACAACTCAGGTAGGGCAAGATGTCTCCTGAACCATGTCTCTGTACAATTGACTTCACCACCAGATGTTTAAATCATTTTGGCTGTGACTTCCCTTTGTTGCAGAAGCTCCAAGCCTCGATAAAAATTGGCATGGCTAAGGGTCTTTTTTGTTTGTTTGTTTGTTTTCATTTTAGGGAGTCCTCAAAGCAAAAGAATGCATTTACCTTAAGTGAGAAAAGTGTGCCACCTTCTGGTAGTGAACTTCAGTGACTCGGTTCAAACATTCCTTTCCCACGTGACCCTGTGTCTGTCCTTCCTTGCCCACATTCCGTGTTGTTACCACCAAAGGAAACAAGCTTTTCAGTGCTAATTTTAAGTAATGTGACATACTTGCAAAAAGAGTTGGAAACATCGCATACTTTGCTTAAATAGGGTAAACTTGGTTCCCTTTAATCTGGGACCGGCAAAAGATTCTGTCAATTCAGTTTCATGAGGATTCCTACTAGCAAGGCCTGGGTGGTCGGCGTAATAAAGGTCTTCCAGGCGGAGGGCCAAGGCTGGACACAGATACAGCGGTGGAAAGCCAGCCTATTAGACAAAAGCTAAGAATCTTGAGTCAAGGATGAGGTGTGGAAGTAGGGAGCAGTGCAGTGTCTGTAGGAAAGACTACAAGGACGGGAGCTTCATTTGACTACTCCCGGCCTCGGTCACAGCGGACAGGATGGAGCGGAGTGGGCAGAGGAAGGCAGCAAGGGAGGCACTGAGCTGACTTTCAAAAGTACGTGTGTCACCGGCATGCCACTGGCTTCTGAAACTGGTTGCCAGGCGAAATTAACATTGTACACATTTATGACTTCAACTCCTACCAGCTTGTGAGAGCTCAGCCATACTCACATGTGTTCCCTATCTCAGGATGTCCCCAAAGATGTGCATCGCGTCTGAGATAAACCGTGTCGGCCACAGTTTAACACCTAGCGTCCGAGATGAAGGTACAATGGAGGTTTCCTCCTGCAGCCGCCGTGCTCGCTCCCTGACCTCCTGTCAACAGCCCAACACACAGGATCCGCCACACACAGTTGCACGTGTTTAACGATGTAACTTTGCTGGCATGAAGCTCTAGCTGAGGGAGTTACTATTATTTGGAATTGTTCCTCAATGGTCACTCACAGAAATGAGAGTCCCAGGGGACTCTCTGAGCACGATACTTTAAAGATGACTTAACTGTTGGGTGTGGTGTAAATAGAAAGATTGGAAATGGGGAAAAAAAAGAAAAGAAAGAAAGGGGTGGGGAGGAGCGAGTCTCATGGAGACATTGGTGGGGCAGAGTCACATCTCAGCCTGAAGGAGGGCGGCTGGGAGCACCTAAGCCTCCCCAGACTCGTGGAAATCGTTAAAAGGGTTTTGGAGTTGCCCAGATTTTGGAAATAGGAATCAAACGCAAGTCTTAACTCAGATCTGAAGGGCCAGGAAGGTTCCAAGTAATACACTTCATACCTCCTCTGGGGGGTGGCCCGTGGTGGTGGTGGTGGTGGGAAAACTGTCCCTCCAAGGAGAATCTGTGGGCCACTGTTTCCTGCGGAGGCACATTCCATGCACAGTGCAGTTTAATTCCTTGGAGCCAAGACATCTTAAGTTTCTGTTCTCGAGGCCTCTGCAAAACTATGTGACCCGTTCAAGTGGTTTTCCTAGAAAAAGACCGCTGGTTCTTGCCAAACTGGAATCTTACTTGTAGTTAATTGGGAAGAGACATAAGAAAGCCTTGACAGTTGTCTAACTGGTGTCAGAAAATAGACATTTACCCGCTGGAGTTCTACGAGGGACACGTACATAAGCAGGCCTGCTCCCTCTGAGACGGTGAATTTGAGAGGCGTAGAGATTCAACACGGTCTTGGACGGCACCACGTTACTTTAGATTCCTTATAGTCCTGAGTTGTCTTATTTGTACAGTCTTACTCTTGTAAGTTAAATTTTACGTTACTGAAGGCATACATTATTACAGCACCTCGGCTCTAACACAGAAGACGGATGGTGAGAAGAACGTCACGGGCTGAGGCCCAGAGGCCTAGAAGAGCCAGGACGGCCGAGAGGGCCTCCGGTGGGGTTGGCGGCGGGATGCACCGCCGCTGGATCCTACGCACTCGGGAGCGAAAAATCAGTCTAGGGGCAAAGCGAGGGTGGGAACAGGCATGTGATGGGGCAGCGTAAGCAATTCAAGGAGGGAACAGCCAGTTAAAGTGTGACGACTCCCTTCTCTTCCAGGGTCACTTTCCCCTTCACCAGATCCACTTGCCTTTTGCCTGGGAAGTGGCCCCAATGTCCTTTCGCTCCCTGTTCCTTTGCTGAAGACCACTAAGTGGGCACAACTCCCAGCTTCTCTTGTATTTTAAGAGACAAACCGGTCAAGAAGCAAGTAATTGTGTGTAACAATTGGTAAACTTTACCGGACAGCGGGCAGATGCCCTGTGTCCCTTTTCTTCCTTTGTTTCCCTTTCTGCTGGGTTGGAATACGCAAGTGGTGGCTGCAGCTCCTATCTCTGTCCCCGAGGAGCATGCCAAGTGGAGCGGAACAGCAGGTGCACTTGTCAGTCCCTGCGGTGGCAGAGCTGCCATGCCCATCAGCTTACCTCTGTGCACCTGGGCCTCAGGAGGCAATGTGCTGCTCACGGAAGTCGCCGTGCCCCGCATTACGCGAAGCTGCATGTACTCCTCTCCCCTCCGCTGCTACTACCTCCCAGTTCCAACCAGCAAGCTGCCAAAGAGGGTGTTCGGAAACTATGGACAGCGCCTGTATCATGAGGCTTCTGTTTCCTTCCATCACCTGCGTTCCTGCTTTGTATGATGTTTTAGGCTAAGAATTAGAAGTCAGAATTTAGCCCAAAGGAAGTAGAGATCCCTAGAGAGACTTTAAAGCTACCCTTATCTCCTGGGAAAAAGTTTGAAACACTAAGTTCCTTTCAAGTTATTTAATGTCAACACATGGCTCCAACAACAACTATAACAACAACAACAAGCGTTATCAGGAACTCTACACACACCCTCAAACAAATAAGCCTATTTTTTTAAAAAAAGAAAAAGAACAAGTTAATTTCAAAATTAAAAGTTGCCCTGACCAGGCAGATCGGTTGGTTAAAGTGTCATCCCAATACGCCAAGGTTGCAGGTTCAGTCCCCAGTCAGGGCACATACAAGAATTGACCAGTGAGTACATGAATAAGTGGGACAACAAATCAATGCATTTCTCTCTCTCTCTCCCCCTTCCTGTCTCTCTCAAATCAATAAATTTAAAAAAAGAAGAAAAGAAAAGTTACTTGAATTAGGACTACACAAAAAAATTCTCAGTGAGCCCATCTATTGCTACAGCCCAGAGGTTCAGGACCGGAGGCTCACAGACTGTCATCGTGCAGGTCAACAGTCACCGCGGAGCCATCCCTGCTCAGCCTCATCATGCCCTCAATGAGCGCCCTCATCGTCTCTACGTCATCACATAAGCGGTTCACCTTGGGATACGCAAGGAGTCTTTCCAGTGGTACATAAAACTTATTTCCCAAACAGAAAGGTTTGGGAGACTTCTCTATGTTGAGCTTTTCCAGTTCCGTGAAGACTGGTCCGGAAAATGCGATGAGCCCGTTGCCTTTCATCTTAGTGCCATGTCTGTCACCATTCTGTGATACACTCAGGCTCGAGACATAGCTCTGTCTCATGCTCTGGACTTGTCGAGACACCTCATTCGCTAATGCGAGTTTGCGGACTTCTTTTTGCTGTAAACTCGGGTATGAAACTGAATAAACCTGAAAAGGGTCGGAAATATCACTTAGAATGTAGGAACATTTTCCAACTTATTACTAGTAACTTTGCGCCACATGAAGAATTAACTGTATGTACAAATGTCAAACTCTGCTCATCACAAATGCCACACTTATAATGAGAGTCAAGCTACTGACACATAAGGTAAAAGAAGAAAAGCATTGCACCCTGGCTGCTGTGGCTCAGTGGACTGAGCGCCAGCCTGCAGACCAGGAGGTCACCAGTTCGGTTCCCAGTCAGGGCACGTGCCTGGGTTGCGGGCCAGGTCCCCAGTTGGGGGTGTGTGAGAGGCAACCAATTGATGTATGTCTCGCACTTAGATGTTTCTCTTCCTCTCTTTTTCTCTCCCTTCCCCTCTCTCTAAAAATAGATAAATAAAAGAAGGAAGGAAGGGAAGGAGCGGTGGAGGAAGGGAGGGAAGGAAGAAGGAAGAAGGAAGGAGGGAAGGAAGGAAGGAAGGCAGGCACTGCTATTTGAAAGGGAAATGTCCTCACTCTTTGCCATGCTTCCTGAAACCAGAAGGGCCTGAGAAGCTCGGAGGCTCAGTTCCCAGTCCTTCTCTGAGCCCAGCTGGGAGACCGCTGCCGGCCCCGGCTTCCTCTCCCCTGCTGATGACCCTAATGCTTTACGAAAGCGGGGCTGCTGGCCCACACAGCTCCGAAGTCATCCCGGCAGACGGCCAGGCGGTCTCAAGGGCCACAGTGGGCCTCTAACAGTTGTGGGGCATGTAGGCGTGTCTCAGGGTCAGTCTCTTACTAAGGTCACTACTTAATCTCCGTGGCGGAGACTCTTGATAAAAAAAATTCACCATCCTGGGCCCTGGCTGGTGTAGCTCAGTGGATTGAGCGCCAGCCTGCGAACCCAGAAGTTCACCATCCTGGTAAGTATCTCTCTGGTCCCGACAGCCACCTCACAAAGAATACTCACAACTTTATACACATGTTCGCCACTCTGCTCGGCAACGCACAAGGCGGTGGCCGGTGCTCCGACTTTCCGGAAGACCCCGATCTGGGTACAGTACCCAACATCGCCAGCCCCTTCTGGTGGCTCCCCCACGCCAGTGAACTCCACAGAGTAATTGTAGGAACTGGCCACACCTAAGGCCCTGCAATCCAAACAAGGAGAGAGATCTTTTTTCCTAAACTTGGAGCTACTGTTAAACGGACAGCAATTTCCAGGAGAACAGAACATGGAAAATACAAGGAACGAAAATACTTCTTAATTACGAATTCTTACAGCGCCCCAGGATGCCCCCTTGTGGGTCTGCTTATTTCTCGGAGGGGCATTCAGGCAATGACTGTGAGCTTAATGAACCACGAGAATACGGGGAAAAGGGAAGTTGTGGAGCAGAGTCTGGGGGTGAACGGGGAACCACGAGGGCTACAGTCCCACCTGGATTCGGATTTATACCAAGAACATGTCAGGCCCCCAGGAGAAGCCCCTGAGCCAGGGCACACTCAGCCCCACACCTTCCCACAGTTTCGTTCCCTGGAAACCCACACTCCTGACGCCAGCATCCTGGGACCCACACACCCTTCCCGTGCTTGCTCGAGACCTAACAGGTAGAACAATCTTCCCCACTTATGTACTAACTTGTACTTTGGAAATCAGTTCTATTGGAAGGGAATAAATCATTTCAGTCATGTATGGCGAAAGATTTACTTCACAGGATTTTAAACTTCAGTGGGGTCCCAAAAAACCAGAACACTCACGAACTCACCAGGTCTGGAACTGCTCCCTGTTCCACTCGAATTTGTGATCTGAATCTCGTAAGGTCACTACCGGAAACAGGGGGTTGAAGTCAGAGTTTGGCGTGCTGATGACGATCATGGCTGGAGACAGGTATCCAAATACGACTTTGGGGAACTTGTCCAGGTCTTGTGAATCCAAATGTTCTATTCTGAAGCAGTTAATGGGAAAGATATCATAAAATCTAGCTTCACTTGCAAATATTTTCCTAATTAGCAAAACAATGTATTTCTCTATGTTGAGTTATCCCTTCTTCGAAGATGTAACAGTGACCTAAAACAGTCTCAATCTTCCCTTCGCTCATTCTAGATGGGACAGAATGGTAAAAAGCCAGTCCCAACGGACAAGGCAATTTTCTTTACAAATAAAAATTAAGATCATATTTAGGATACAAAGTTTACTAAAACTAAGTCAGTGAGATTTTTCTAATGAATTTATACAGAAGGAATCCATTTAATACTCACAACTCGATACATGTTACTAAGTCAAATCCAAGCAAACGGGAGTCTCTCTCCACAGCAGAGCCATGGTACAAGATGATAGACAAATTCAGATCCCGGGGACACAGATAATCCCCAGAGAACGGAGACAATTTACACCTGCAAAAGCGTGATTGTAGAAATAAGGACATTAGAACACAAACCGTGTAGAATTATCCCAACTGCAGCACTGAGAATCACCTTCTGCCTACAATTGTGTGTCCTGACATGGCCCATTTTCCGTGCTGTATTAAGCCCCAGGTCACAGAGCCACTTCCTCTAGTGGGGGAGTAACTGGACAATGAGAACAAGACTCTGAATATTTGACATTGCCCACACTTTGAATACTTTTGGTCTCCCAGCTCACTTTGGATCAATGATGTCCAACCTTTTGTTCTTTCAAAGACAGACACTCTTGAAACAATTTGCGGGAGTCTAATACACATGGGAGATTGGAGACTTGCTGTTGCAAATTGGCAGTGGCGGCCTGCAGCTCTGCTGTTATGCTGTCCAGCACTGAAGCAGTTAGATTGTTGCCGTTTGAAAGTGAATTTGCAATGCTTTGATGACTACAATGACTTAATGAGGCTACACTTTCCACTGGTAGAAAAAGGTATTATTCACAATGTATACAGCTGATTAGTATTATGGCATAGTCATCGTTCAGTGAGCCTGAGAGTCTCTTAGTGCGTAACGTACAATGCATTTTACCGTTTAACATACTTCATACGTTGCATAAAATTGACACTTCCTCTAAGCCTATTTAATAGTGCCACTAGTTTTAGATTACTGTACAATTCTTCCAGAAACTAGGTATTACCTTTGCGATCCTATTTTATCTTCATTGATATCCACTCCAACAATCAGTTCAAGGCAACTGTGTGATTTAATCGTCTGTATGAGCAAAGCATTACCGCACCCCAAGTCTGCAACCTGCAGATGTGCCGGAATGTTAGTTCAAAGGCGACATTTATAGCCAGAGAAATCCAATATGATCAAAGACTTTTTTATAGGGAATGTGTATCAAAAATGAAACCATAATAAAAACATTATATGGAAGAATCCTTTTGGCAGAAAAAGTACACAAAAGGAAATTAATCTTGAGACATTATAAGCTTGAGGGGAGTGGTAAGTCCTACTTAAACTCACAGTAACCAAACTTTTACTATACTTCCCTCACCCAGCTATTCCTGGCTTAGTTTTCTTTCTATAACCCTTTCCTCCTTGCAGTAACCTCCTTTTTTTCTTTTCTTTTTTTAAAATAATAACCTTTTCGAACAGTCTCTGCTTACTTACTAACAAAGACCTCTGTATTTGACAAAACATTTTATATGAAAGTTATACTTAAATGTTGGGAAACAAATACCTACCTTCTTGGGCTTATGTTGATTCACCAGATCGTTAACGAAGCTGTAACGCTGTCTGTATAACGGAGGGAAAAAATTAATTGTCTTCTTGGTGGGAAGGTCAGAATTGCCATCGGCCACACTGTTGCCCTGAAAGTTTACAAACAAAACACGTCCTAAATCATAGAAGAAAAAACAGCTTTATTTCCCCCAATTAATTGGCAGAACAAATTGGCCCTTCAACCACCTCTGTTCTTTTTTTTTTTTTTAAGTTTAAAGTGAAAGAGAGTTTATTAGTGAAAGAGTGGGACAGAGAGGAGGCTACTCCATAGGCAGAACAGCCCAACCACTTCTGTTCTAAAATCACTACATTTCCTCCACAGTTCATCGCCTCTCTTGCTAAGAACCTCGCTTTATACTTTCTACAGCTCAGAGTCCGCTGAGTGGAAAATTACTGAGGAATGCATTTGATAAAACAATTATAAGCCTCCCAGCCACAAGGGATCTTTAGGGAACTTCCAAAGCCTGGAGTTCAGGCAAGTGGGAGGCTGGAATCTGGCTACAGCCAAGTCTCTACTTGATCACAGTGAAGTCAGGTTCCTTTGCAGCCTCGTCTGACTTGGCCTGGGCCTACACCCTGTCCAGTCTTCGGCCTGCCTAGGCCAGTCGTAGCAAGATTTTTACCATGTCAGTTTAGAGAGAATCCCCTACCCTCGACATTCGATGAAACGCTATGATCAATTTCCTCATATCCCACCCTTGATATCTGATCACCTGGGCCTGCCTTCAGCAAGAATCCTATTAAATCTGCAGATCGTTTAGCAAGAATCCCCATAACCTTGATAGCTCTTGTCTTTCCCATCCATTGATCACTCCCCACTCTGCTCATAGGTTATAAAGCCATCGGTCTTTGTTGTTTATGGAGCTGAGCCCAATCTCACCCCTAACTGCAATACTTTTATTGCGATAGTCCTAATAATTATGTCAGAATGTTTCTTTAACATGACCCCATTAAGAAAAAGGAATTATGATTAATCCCTAACAGCTATTGCTGCTCCTAAAACCAGTATTATAAAGGAGTGCAGTCCAAAAGGCACTTCTGTCCAAGAGAAATAAGATTGCAACTTTCCTGTAGTGTTTTTAAAAAATGTTTTTAAAGTTTCACAGTAATGTTTTATAAACTCAATATATCTAAAATTGCCAGAACAACTCTTGAGAGTCATTCGAATGGGATAAGAAGGGCAGCAATTACCTCTTTGTTGTTCTGTTCCATTTTGTCTCTAGTGGAAACAACAATGTAGATGTATCCTTCAAGTTCCAGGAGTCAGCAATGACTGGGCTGTAAATACAAAATTCCAGTTATAAAAAGTAGCCTGGGTGATACAGTTGCGTAGATCTACAGGGAAGAGAGAAATCAGGCTTTCTCCGTCCTCTTTCCATGTTACTGTTTAACCCACAGAATTGATTCAGCAAGTACTGTTTCAGACACCAGCCAGCAGCTCAGGAAACAGTAACTGCGCTCTGCCAAACCCAACTGAGCGGAGCTCGGGGTACCTCTACCTAAAGTACCATTCTTTCCTTTGGTACTTCACTTTGATACAAACTGAACAATCCTATCAGTTCGACTACTTCATCAAAGCCTTCAACCTCATTCAGATTTCTTGTAATTACTCTTTCACACATGGGCAAAATGAAATTTCGAGGGGAAAAGTGTCCCACGTAACAAGCTAGAGAGGCTCCAACATCTATCCAGTTCGCGGATGAACATGAGGTTAAATTTTGATTCTCTATCGCAGGCCTATCTCTATCAACAGTTTGGTCTAAAATGTAGGCAACATGTCAACCGCCTAACTTTCCGAGTTATTCTTTACAGTCAGGGGTGTCCAACACGCCCCCCGCGCGGGCCAGGATAGCTACAAATGCGGCCAGACGCAAAATCATAAATTTACTTAAGACTTTCTATTTTGTTCATCAGTTTTCATTAGTATTTATGTATTTAATGGGTGGTCCAGGGACCCCAAAAGGCTGGACACCCCGGCATCAACCTCAATCCCAAAACTACCCTCCAGCTACCCAAAGGTACGATTCTGAGCAGGAGGCGTCGCCGGTCTCACGTGTGCGTAAGAAGCACGTCCAGGTGGCAAGGGCGACGTCCCTGGGGGAAAGCGAGGAGCCACAGCCGCCGTAACGCCTTGCCCCGCCCTGCCGACCGCGCACGCGCAGTTTCGGTAGGTGGTGTTACCTGCGCGCGGCCGCACCTGCGCCCGCAACTCTTTCCCATGGGCTGTAGTCCGCTCAGCGCATTCCCTCCAAGGTCCCCACTGCAAGCCGTCGGTTTTGTCTTCATTAACGGCCGCAGTGGCGCGTGGCCCGACGCTCTTCGCCGGCCGCAACCGTTGGCCGAGGCTGGCACCACCCCCGCGCATCCGCGGGCCGCGGGCAGGGCGGCGGCTCCGGCGGCTGTTGGGCGCGCGGCTCTCCCCGCACGCGGCCAAAGCTGGAAACCGTCCGGGCAGAGGAGTGGCCGGCCGAGCGCGAGACCGCCGGCCACTCAGCCAGCACTCAGATCCCCAGGATGACCCACAGGGGCCTTAGGGATACCCTGAGCCGGATAAAGTTGGCTCAGTGCATCTGAACGCTCAGAAAAACTTTCAGCCCGAACCCTCCAGTTGGTAACTTCTGCATGTTGGGGACGCAGCTTTCTGATTTCTTAGAAACATCACTGTATCGAATCCTCCCTCCCCTGCGGAGACTCAACTCGACGCTTTATTTTTTAACTATTATTTATTTTTTTTATTATTGATTTGAGAGAGAGAGAAAAGGAGAGAGAAACACTAATTTGTTGTTCCACTCATCCATGCGTTCATTGGGCGATTCTTTTATGTACCCTGACCAGGATCGAACCCACAACCTCGGCTATGGTATGACATTGTAACCAACTGAGCTACCCGGCCAGGGCTCAAATACTGATTTATAAATCAGTATTTCTTTTTTCTTTCTTTTTTTTTTTTTTTGTATGCGATGGAAGAGTATTAATAAGGAGAAATGAAACTTCCGCCTTTGGGGAAAAAATTTTTTTTACTCCTATTTTAAAAGACAGTAGCTAGTGTGTACTAATGATTTAATGACCCATTAATATACCACAAATAATATATCAAAAGTATATTTTCTAATAATACCTACGATATGCAAAGCACAGTGCTAACAGCTTTGGGGTATCACAAGGAAATTACATAACTCTCGTTTTGGGCACTGGGAGGAGCCTGGATTTAAAGGTAACTGAAGGTTAGCTTCACTGAGAGGTTCCTGTTGGCCTAGGGACACTGCGGCTTAACAGACTGTCTTCATTAAAAGAGCACATTCCTTATTGTGGAATATGTAATTTAAATAGGACCTTTCAAAAAGTTAATAAATGGCCTTGGCTGGGTAGCTCAATTGGTCAGAGCGTCGTCCCCATATGCCAAGGTTGCAGGTTTGTGATCGGGGCCGGATTCCTGAATCTAGAGGTTTTGACCCACCTGCTAGTTGGCTCTTTTATGAACTTGAATTCTCACGTCCCGGCTCTCTCTCCAAACATGCCTATTTCATCATTCTCCCGGTCTCCTACTATTTCAGAGGCTGGAAATGATCCTTGGCTCTATCCCTTTCCACCCTTCCCACACTTGGACATTCACCAAACCTTGACCTCTTCAAGCTGTCAGTTGCATCTGTTCCTTCCCACAGCTAATACCTTAGCTTACCCTTTGTCATCTTTATTGTTTCATTATATACCTAATCTTACCTCCACCCACCAGATTCTAAGTCCTGCTGAGATACAGGCTGTGTTAATACATTTCCAGAATGAGCTTTAAGCCAAACAGACCTTACATCCTGATTTGACTATTCCTCTCTAACCTCTGGAAATTACCCTGAGTGTTCATTCATTCAGTCGAAAAATGAGAATTAAATAAGATTACCCACTCCGTACGTATGTGTAGCGCACCCGTTATGGACCAAGTACTGGTCTGAGTGAAAAAGACAAAGGTCCTTCTCCTATGGTTCTAGTCCAGCAGGTGTGCCTGCCCTACAGTAAGTGACCAAAAGTTACCCTGTGGACCAACTTGAGTCTGATACTCAAATCAGCATGAACTATTCGGAGGGCTTGAGCGAAGGCAATTGTCTTTTGCATATAAAAGGAATGAATGTAAACAGCCTGTGGCCAGAAGGAAAATTGTGACTGATTAAAGATACACAAATTCTTTGACCCTCTTACTGAGACAGGGGTCTGTTTCTTCCCCTTTTGAATCTGGATGGGCTTTGTGATTTCCCCAATGAATAGAATACCGAAGTGCCGGTTGCAGACCCAGGTGGTGAGAAACTGGCAACTTCTACTTCCTGTCTCTTGGAACACCTATTTCTGGAATCCAGGTGCCAGGCTGTGAGGAAGAACAAGCAGCCCCCCGCAGAGGCCCACAGGGAGAGGAACCCGATGTGCCCCACCCCCACCCCAGGCTGCCAGCATCCACCTGTCTTGCTAGCTGCATGAGTGAACCATTTGGAAGCGAATCCTCCAGCCCCAGCTGAGTTAGCTACAGCTAACTGCCTGAGGGCTGATACAGCAGCTTTGCCCACAAGCACCCAGAGCTGGACGTGTCTGAGAAGTTACTCCCATCCAAGTACTAACCAGACCCGACCCTGCTTAGCTTCCCAGATCAGATGAGATCGGGTACGATCTCAGGGTATGGCCGTAGACTGTCTGAGAAAGTCACTTTCCCCTAGGTAGCGGTATTTTGTTTGTTTGTTTGTTTGTTTGTTTGTTTGCTTGTGACTTCAGTTTGGAACAACAATGGGGTATAATTTTTACTGCAGAGTCCCCCTGCTGTAGCAGGCTGAAGCCATTATCTGCAGGACTTGATCCGAAATTGCACCATTGCAATGGTTTCTCCCCTGTCCTGCCTCCCCTTCTCCCTTACCAGCTTCTCCTGGGAAGATTACTGGCACACAGATCTTCCTACCTCAGGGTCTGGCTCTGGGAGCCGGACCTGTGACAACCACTCTGGCTGTTTTGTGGAGAATGAACCAGAGGGTGTCAAAAACGGAAGGCCATTTCGATGAGCCGGGAGAGGTGTGATAGTGGCCTGGACTTTGTGATAGCAGTGAAGCTGGGGTGATGGAGAGAGCCGAGATATATCTTGAAGGTAAAACTCAAGACGAAGGACCTGATTCAGCTCTTGCCCTCCTTGTTCTTGCCTGTGCCTCTCACCCCCACCTTGGCAAGGCCTGCTCTCTTCCATGAGAATGTATCACTAATAATCCCACTTGCTGATCTGTAACTCGTTACTGCATCATCAGGAAGAACCAAGTTTTTCCTGTAGCAGTTGCAAGAAATTTATTACAGGATATGGAAATCTCACCTAATCTCTCAGACAGCTGGAGAACTGACTGTTGTATATAAGCTGGAACAACGCCCAACCACCAAAGGGATTCTTTATCAGAAATACCTGCGCCACCAAAATCGGCCCACCTGAGGCTTAGAACTGGCACCTACGAGAGGCAACCGATTGATGTTTCTCTGCCTCTCTTTCTCCCTCCCTTCCCCTCTCTAAATATAAATTTTAAAAATCGTTTACAAAATAAAGTGCGAAGTGTAGGTTAAGTGTTTATAAGCGCAGTTTTGATTTCTGATATTTTCAACTTACAATGGGCTTCTTGGGATGTAACCCCATCATTAGTCAAGGATCATCTGTATATTTGATCTTCACCCCTAAGTTGCTGAAACAAGGGCTTCTAAGACCTAGCCAATGTCTGGAGTGATAAAATTCTGTTTTCTATATGCTAATGAGGTAGCTCTAGGTGAGCCAGGATAGCTTCAAGTGGGAGCTGGTTGACAGATAAACCAAATCATATTAGAAGGTTGGAACTTTCAGCCCCTCCTGTGACCATTACCTAACAATTTACTCAATCTGTCGCTCTACCAGAACTTCCATAATAACCCTAAAGGAGGAGGTTTGCAGAGTTTCCAGGTTTATATGTATCCTTTATAATAAAGGATAATCTCCTTTATAATATTCCTTGTAATGGTCATTGGAGTGTTTCCCTGAGTTCTGTGAGCTGTGACAGCAAATTATTAAGTCTGATTTATTTAAGTCTAACTATTAAGGGGGTCACAGGAAGCCCTGATTTGTATTCAAGTAGGACAGAATTTAGGGCAACCCAGGGACCAACCTCTTTGATT
This sequence comes from Mormoops blainvillei, assembly GCA_004026545.1. NCBI lineage: Eukaryota > Metazoa > Chordata > Mammalia > Chiroptera > Mormoopidae > Mormoops > Mormoops blainvillei. The sequence continues at coordinate 108,313 of PVJD01004133.1, read as the reverse complement.
GGTGTCTGAAGTTGGGTGTAGTCTTATGGGGCTGAGCCCTTGACCTGTGCAATTTGCTAACTCCCAGTAGTTAATGTCACAACTGAATTAAGTTACAGGACACCCAGTTGGTATCCAAAGAGTTGGTATAGGGAGAAGCCCTCACACATTTGTTGTCAATGTGTTCTGAGTAGAGAAAGTTTTGTTTTCAATATTTACTTAGTATCTACTAAGTGTCAATCATTGTATCTAGTGCTGGGAATGATTAGCTGAAAAGCATAGAGCCACCCAGTAGTGACTGAAGATAACAAAGAAACAGACAACTACAGCATATGCAGGGCTAGGATTTAGCCAGTATGTTAACTATATGGCTTACTGGTTTTTCCTATCACCCTGGAAACAAATTTAAGTACTATAATAGAAACAGTTACCCAAACACATGATCTGTTCTTTCATGCCTCGGAGCCTTTGCATAGCCTACCCTAAGTAGAATATACTTTCTTCTTTATTTGCCTGGTAACTCCAAATAATTCTTAAATTTCAACTCATACCTTATCTGATTCAGTGCTTTGAAATCATAACCAAGGAAACGGGAGTAGCTTTATTCAACACCCTTGATTGTTCAGAACGACCTACCAATTGTATCAGATTTTTAGTTCTTGGGTACTTTATACAATGGCTTCTTGAGTTACTCTAGATTCACGGTGGTTTTGAACAATAAAATGTTCAGAACACTAGAACGTTTGTTATTTTAGTTACACATGGCAATTATTTTAATTCTTTACTATGTATTCATTCATGAACACCAATTAAGTGCCAATAGGTAGGCTTTTTTTTTTTTTAAGAAACTGATGGAAATACAAAGGGCTTAGGGTAACCAAAGCAATTTTTAAGAGAACAAAAAAGTTGGAAGATTTAACCTAACTTCAAAACAAAGCTACAGTAAGCCAGATGGTTTGGTATTGGTGAAAACATAAACATAAAGATCAAGGGAACAAAGTAGAGTCCAGAAATAAACCCATAGATGGGGGGTAAGGAAATTTTTGACAAAGGTGCTAAACCAATTCAATAGGAAAAGTCTTTTCAACAAGTGGTACTGGATAACTGAATATCTGTGGATAAAAACTAAAATCAGCTCTACCTCACACCATAGGCAGAAATCAACTCAAAATAGTCATAAACTTAAGTGTAACATCCCAAGCTATAAAACTTTTAGAAAACATACGGCTCTGGCCAGGCAGTTCAGTTGGTTAGTGCATCATCCCAATATGCCAAGGTGTTGGTTCGATCCCCCATCGGGGCATATACAAGAATCGACCAATGAATGCCAATGACGTTTCTGTTTCTCTCTCTCTCTCTCTCTCTCTCTCTCTCTCTCTCTCTCTCCCCCCCTCTCTCTCAAATTTAAAAAAAAGTAAGACAATATCATTGCAACCTTGGGGTTGGTAGTTCTTAGAGCACAAAGCATGAATTATAAATAAAATTGATAACTTCCACATTATTAAAACAGAAATTTGCCATTTGAAAGACACCATTAAGAAAATTAAAAGTCAGCCCTGGCCTGGTATGTAGTTTGACTAGGGCATTGTCCTGATAAGCCAAGGAAGAAAATGGACAAATGATCTGAAGTTATTTCACAATAGGAGATGAATGAATGCCACCTGAATGAATGAAGCACCTGAAAAGATGTTCGACATCATCTGTTGTATGTAGTGGAAATGGAAATTAAAACCGCAACACACACTTGGAAAAGGCTAAAATTTAAAAATACTTCACATCCCAAACTTGGAACTCTCACACACTGCTGGTAGGAATAGAAAACAGTTTGGTTGGGCTTTTCTTGTTTGGTTGGTTTTTTTAAGATTTATTTATTTCTAGAGGAAGGGGAAGGAAAGGAGAGAGAAACATCAATGTGTGGTTGCCTCTCGTGTGCCCCCTACGGGGTACCTGGCCTGCAACCCGGGCACGTGCCCTGAGTGGGAATTGAACTGGCAACCCTTTGGTCTGCAGGCCGGTGCTCAATCCACTGAGCCACAGCAACCAGGGCAACAGTTTGGTTGTTTCTTAAAATGTTAAACATACAACTATCATATGACCCTTTCACTCTAAGTCTAGGTGGTTAGCCAAGAGAAACAAAAACATGTCTGCACAAAAACTAGTACACAAATGTTTGTAGCAGCTTTATTTGTAATAGCCCGAAATCAGAAACTGAAATGACCTTCAAATGTGGTAAACAAATTGTGGTAAATCCGTACAATGTAATACTACTCAGTAATTTTTATATATCTATATCTATATATCTATATATCTCACATAACCTGTTGGTACAAGCAACAAGAGTGAATTTCAAAATTATGTTGAGTCAAAGAAGCCAGGCAAAAAAGAACGTAACGTATGATTCCATTTAAAACTCAAGAAAATGCAAACTATGTTGACACAAGTGATTGGGGATGGAGCTGGGGGGAGAGGCCTTTCGGGGGTGGTGCACAATTGTTATGGTGATTGCGGCCATGGTTACAGTGTGCTGTGGTCTCTGTGTGTTCTCCCCGAATTCATATGCTAAAATCCTAAGCCCCAAAGATGATGGTATTAGAAGGTGGGGCCTTCGGGAGGCGCTCTAAGTCAGGAGGACTGAGCCCTCATGAATAGCATTAGTGCTCTGGGGACCCACAGAGCTTCTTGATTGAACTGTCACTAAATTCCTGTTTTATCCTAACATTCTAGGTACTTCAATGGCCCAATTCCCAGCTAGCACGACTCCCCCATAAGCCTATTTCCTGGCGACAGTCACCTGGGCTGTTTACTCTCTAACATGCCTCCATCTCCCCTACTTCTACGTCTATTCAGGCTGTTCTCCTAAGTGCCTTTAGTAGCTTTCTCTAGGTTAACAGCTTTTGAGAGATAAGACAGATTCTGACTCATTTTTACACTTTTCCCCCATCTCCTCCCGCCCTCTCTGGCCCCATTTCGGTGCCTTGCCCGTTGTTTACTAACCGTGCATCCGCAAAATGTAAGAACTCAAGTAGGAAGGGAGCGGAAACACTTCTAACAAATGCCTGGAGCATTCTGCTAGGCCCTCCAGGTATTGAAGCTCTTTTAACGCTTAGCAAGATGTTATCTCGATCTTAGTTTAATACATTTAGGCTCAAACGAGGCCACTGCTCGGACACTACAGCCCTAGGGAGGGCAAAAAGCCCTCCCTCCTCAACACACGGAGGCGTGAGGTCCTGGTCATTGTCCCTTCCAGAGAATCTTAAAACAGAGACTCGGATACTCCGCAGGAGTCAGCGTCACGATCGGCGAGCATATGCCACGCGAACCCTGCCCCCCGCCCGGCTTTCCAGCGGGGAGACCAGGGCCCCCGTCCACACACGCAGACATGCGAACGGGCCGCACGACGCCCTGCCCTGACCCCGAGCGCCCAGGGTAAACCCAGGGGGCGGGCACCGCAGGCCGCCGCAGCGCCCCCAACGCGCGCAGAACGCGCGGCGGAAGCAGGAAGAGGACTCGCCGGCCCACCTGGGCGTCTCTGGCTGGCTACCGGCTACGCGGGGAACGCTGGGGCGGTGGCGTCACATCCGCCGGCCCGCCATCTTGTTCCCAGGGGCAGTTGGCGGAAGAGATCGCGCTCCCTGGCCGCCGGCTCGCCTGCTGCCGTGAGTGCTCGCGGCCAGCGTCGCGGCGTCGGCTCTGCGCCCGGAGTCCGTTTGTCGGCGTCCTCGTCGCCCCGCTTCACCCGGCTGGGGGCACAGCGAGGCGGCCCTGCCTGCCGACGGCGTTCCATGGAGTAGGGTCCCGGACCGTTGTCCCGAAGAGCGAGATCGAGCTTGGCCCCCTCCCCCCCTCCCTCCCTCCTTCCTTCCGCTGCAACATGGCTAACAACAGCCCCGCGCTGACAGGCAACTCGCAGCCGCAGCACCAGGCGGCCGCGGCCGCAGCCCAGCAGCAGCAGCAGCAGCCGCCGTGCGGCGGCGGAGCCCCCACCAAGCCGGCGGTCTCGGGCAAGCAGGGCAATGTGCTGCCGCTGTGGGGCAACGAGAAGACTATGAACCTCAACCCCATGATCTTGACCAATATCCTGTCGTCGCCTTACTTCAAAGTGCAGCTCTACGAGCTCAAGACCTACCACGAGGTGGTGGACGAGATCTACTTTAAGGTACGGCGCGCCTAGGCCTGGGCAGGGGTTAAGTTCGGAGGAGGGAGCACGGCGGAAACGGGCGGAGGCGGCCCCCGAGATCCGAAGGTTTGTGGGTAGGGGGAGGTTCGGAGGGTGGGGGGAGCGGAGGCCGGTAGTCCGCCAGGGAGAGGTCAGACGGGGGCCGCCCTCGTTTCCTTTCCAGATTTTTAGGGCCGGGCGAGCCCGCCGCTGTCGATCTCTCGCACCTCCTGCCCACCCCTGTGGGGAGTTGGACGAGAAGGGTTGGGGAGAGTCGAAGAGAGTAACTGACGCCTCCCCGGTTCACAGCCTTACAATTATGCCTTTTGATGCGGATCTACTCCGCGCCAACTTGTTGGTGCTTCTCCCGCTCACCCCGAGCCAGGGCGTGTGCTGACAGCAGTGTTGGCCTCGTGTTGTTGGTACTCACTGTCCAGACAGGGAGGTGGTCAGGGCGGGTGGGGTGGGAGGGAGGAGGGCGGAGAGGTGCCAGTACGAGAGGTGTAACAGAAGGCCTGGAAATTTTCCCAGCAGGAAGTCAGGAGTGAGTGGTCTCAGTTACCTGTGCATTGGGCTTACGAGAATTATCTGGGCCCTGGGCTTCTGCGGCAGGGTCGGTGCTGGCTTGGCTGTGCTGGGGAGCTCACCTGGCGCCTCCTCACTGCACTCTTGTCTCAGTTCTTGTTTCGTTAGCAGGATTGACTCAGTCTTGCAGCGAGGCTCGGAGCAGCCCAGGGTCGCAGGTAGAGGTATGCACTATTAATCATGCTCAATCGCCATAAATGCATTTCCCTGGATTAAATGAACGGCTAATTAGATTTTTTTTTTTTTTGGGCCATTGGTTTTGGTCTTTTCTTTAACAACTAGATAGGCTTTCTCCACTTACCTGCCAATTATGTAGTTTGAAGAAAATATCTTCCGGGCCTCCTAAGGTTATATTTTAAAGAATATTTATAATAACCTTACCGATCTTTAAATATTTTAGCTAGAGCATCTAATGTAATACAGTCCGTTTTGTCTAGATCGACTCTTGAAACACTTGACAGACCACAAACACAAAGTATTTTCTGTGAGCTGAACATATCTGTAGAGGTGTTAACAAAAGTACATTTTTAAAATTTACTGTTAGGTTTGTTCACCTTTTCCCCAAAAGGGACTAGGTTATTGAAGGGTTTTTTTTTTGTTTTGTTTTGTTTTTAGATCAATTGCTTTCAGTAGAAAATCATTTTGAGAATGCAGTTCAACTGCGGGTATAAAAAGTACATTGACAGTTTGATATCCTCTGGCAAGAATATTGTAATAGTCTTAACTAGTTTTTTTAGTTTTTTAAAGGTCAGGCTTTCTCAGCATGGGTACAGCGTGGAAAATGTTCAGGCCATAGCTGTATGTAGTAGTTAGCTTCAAACAGTTGAAAATAGGGCTCCTGCCCTCTTTGTGGCAGGTTCTGGGTAAGATCAGGCAAATGTTAATGTAATAGAAGGAAAGCTTGTTTTTTCATTTCAAATACTGTTTTGAAACGACTTTAAGATTCTGCTAGAATTTATTCAAATTTAGTTATAAAACTAAAGCCCCAGGTTCTCTCCACCAGACATTAGATCAAACGATCACTGAATGTGTAGGCCTCCGGTTTTGTAAGTCATTTTGCATTGCACCCTCCCCAGTGGAAACACCGTTTATGCAGCTGGGGAAGAAGGAAATGAAACAGTGCAGCCCTGAAGCCCTGCAGGAGTCAGCTCAGCAAAATAGTGTAGTGCTTTTAAATGTATGCTTTTCTGTCTGAAGCCACTGAAAAAGACTAAAATGTAACTAACCATGGTGGATGGAAATAGAGTTTTACAAATACATAGTGGAAGAACAGGATTTTATTTTGTTTTTTTAAGAAACAGTGGGTCTTATCTTTCCAAAAGACCTTCTTGAGTTATATCTCTTACAGAGCTAATTCTTTTTTTATTTGCTATATTTTAGGTAAAATATGTGGTTTTTAAGGGTCCCCACCTTAGCAAAGATGATACCAGATCTTTGGGTAAACTTACTGTAATAACTAATCAGTTCGTTTAATTTTTGATAGTTTATATTCTGGGGGGGCGTGAATTGGTTCACATAATTAGGTTGAATATAAATTATACGTGACCAACAGGAATGATCTGTGTAGATGGTCTTTGTAATTTCATCTTTAACCAGGAATAAATATAATGTCCAGTCACAGTAAAAAACTATGAATAAAATTCCATAATTTTGCATTAGAAATAACTTGTTACTGTTTTAGCATACTTTTTTCAAATCGGTTTTCTTTAACGTTAAATTTTAAAACCATAAAATTGAACCACTGAGGTTGTTATAAAGATTTTTTGAACACTTAATCATTAATATTTTTTGCTTTAAATGGGACTTTACATCCATTTTTAAATGATAATTTTTAATTTTGAAGCAACTCATAAAAAGGTAGGAAGTTGGTATGTGATCAGATATTTTTTACAAGTTTGAGACTGGAAATGTTTTGGCTCCACGTGTACCAGCTCCCTCCAAAGCCAATGGGATTTCTGCTCTGTAAAGCTGTTGAGATTTTCTTAAACCCTAGTAGCTTTATTAGTGCTCTTTAAAATACCTAAGCTGTTGTTTTTTTTAAGATGATTTACATACTTAATGCGTATAAATAAAATAAATACGTTATGTCAAAATACCAATGCAAACTTTGGGAAGCACTGCTGTGTTATGGACTTGGGTTTACTTTAATCACACTTGTAAAAAATTCGAAGTATGAATGTTTGCTGTGTTCCTCTTTTCTATTTTCAGGTCACACATGTCGAACCATGGGAGAAAGGAAGCAGGAAGACAGCGGGCCAGACAGGGATGTGCGGAGGGGTAAGTAGAAGTACGTGCATTTTTTCAGTTTTTCTGTGTCTGATAATAAATTTGTATTTATGTCAGTTGCACACTCAAGTGACAATATTTTTTAAGATTTTTATTTATTTATTTTTAGAGAGGGGAAGGGAGGGAGAAAGAGAGGGAGAGAAACATCTGTGAGTGGTTGCCTCTTGCGCACCCCCTACTGGGGACCTGGCCTGCAACCCAGGCCTGTGCCCTGGACTGGCAGTCCAACTGGTGACCCTTTGGTTAGCAGGCTGGAACTCTCCACTTGAGCCACACTAGCCAGGGCTCAGATGACAATTAGTTGGCAAATCTTAGAAGTTTAGTTGTTTGTTTGTTTGTTTAATCAAAATTCAAGTGTCCTTGAATGGGGTTAGAAAAGTTATTTTTTTATATTCCATTCTCAGTTCTGGTTTATATCCTGTTATTAATACCTATAAGGATTAATCAGTTGATATTAAGTAACTTCATTAGTTTATTACTTTTTTAAAATTTTCCCCTTAAAGGTTCGAGGTGTTGGAACAGGAGGAATTGTTTCTACAGCCTTTTGCCTGTTATACAAGTTATTTACTCTGAAGTTAACTCGCAAGCAAGTGATGGGTCTCATAACACACACAGACTCTCCGTATATTAGAGCCCTCGGATTTATGTACATAAGGTGAGCATGCATTTATTTCCATGTTTTCAATCAGGATCTCATTTTCCTTCACATAAGCCTAATCAATCTTTTATAATTCTAGGTACACACAGCCCCCCACAGATCTCTGGGACTGGTTTGAGTCCTTCCTTGATGATGAAGAGGTATGTCAGCAAGGGTAATGATTAGTTTTCTTTTGATTATTTCCATGTTTTTAACATCTTTTATTTATTGGACGTTTAATGTCTTCCAGAATTTTCTGTAGTTAAATTTATTTCACTCATACTTTTCAAATTTTTACTAAGACTTGGTGGGTTTTATATATATCTTAGGTTAATTTTCTTAAGTTTTATATCCTGATTTTTAAATGTCTTTTTTGGTAACTATTAAGACTTTTGTCTTTCTAGTTGTTATGTGTATGGTATTGATCTTGACTTGTATAGTCAGTAGTGATTTTTTAAGGGGGACCATGCTCAAGATTGAAGAGATAAGATATGCACATAGAATACTAATTAGCTTTTTTCCTGGAACTTTTAGGTCTTTACCTGCTTCTTCCAAGTACTAATATTTTCGCTTGCGTAAAAGTATAGAATCGAACTGCCTGGGTGGTACTTAACTAGGCTGAGAGTTAAGATAAATTGTTTAAGGTGACCAAAATATTTTAATTCTAGCTTTCTGACTCCTAGTGTACTGTACATATTCACAAAGCTAGTAAACCTTTTCTTTAAATTACTTTATATTTTGTTTTCCTTATAAATTTAGTTTATCATTCAGGCTTAACGAGATTGAGTTTGTTACATATGTTCCAAAAACAAAAGTTACTTTGGGAAACTTCACTTTGTCAGGTTTAAGTCATACATGTATTATTAGTCTGCTTACGTCGTGAAGCCCAGGAACTCCAAAGAGAGCTGTATTGTCCATATGTACACCCTTACCACTACTTGACATTCTCAGGTTCATAAGTAAACTTTGAGTGTTATGTAGTCCTGTTTTTACTTTATTTATTTTTTAAGCATTGTCCTCTTGTGCCTTTAAGAGCCAGCCCTGAACTCAGGGCAGCCCTTCTAAACTGAGAGGAAGATCGCCATGTGTCCTGCCAGACCTCCCCTGCTACCACTGAGCACAGGGAAGCGAAGGAAGCATAGGCCGGGACAAGTCAGTGGTCCTGTTTTTAAAGTTTATCGAAAGAATTTGTCGAATTAAAGGATAGTTTTAGTAGAAATCTTTGTAGTGTGTTATTATGTGCACACCTAAAAAAATCTCACTCGTATAAACATGGAATTTTTTTTTAAACAATCCTTTTTTTTTTTTGAGACGGGGAGAGGGTGAAAGAGGGAGAGAAACATCAATCAGATGTCTCATATGCGCCTCATCTGGGGACTGAACCCACATCCCAGGCATGTGCCCTGACCTGGAATTGAACCAGCAACCTTTCATTTTGCAAAACAGTGCCCAAGCAACTGAGCCACACCAGTCAGGGCAAACATGGAAAGTTTTTGTCTGCATTTTTGGGCCTGTTTACTGAGCTGTTCAGTATCTCAGAAGCAGCAAAAAGTGTGTTAAGTGAAAAACCACAATCTTTAAATTTTTGTTGTTTGGGGTTTTTTTGTTTTTTTTTTAAGATTTTATTTATTTTATTTTTAGACAGAGGGGGAGGGAGGGAGGAGAGGGAGAGAAGCATCTATGTGTGGTTGCCTCTCACGCGCCTCCTACTGGGGACCTGGCCTGCAACCCTGGCCTCTGCCCTGAGTGGGGAATGGAACCAGCAACCCTTTGGTTCTCAGGCCGACACTCAATCCACTGAGCTACACCAGCCAGGGCAATTTTTTTTTTTTCTTTTTAGGGGAGTTTTTTTAGGCTGAAGCACTTCTCCCTTTTATATTTAAAAAGCATGACCCTTTTCAGAATTGGTATTGTATTAGGTTTGTTTCTGAATGCTTCTGCATAATGTTTTTTTAACTGTATTTACAAACCTGAGGATCTCTGTTTAAGCTAACTTATTGTTTTCTTCCTTAGATATCTGCAGCGATTATATTTGGAAATACTGTATATCTGAACACTTAAATGTGTGTGAGTGCAAGCAGTTTTACCTTTAGCTCTTGTTTTCCTGTTTAGATAACAAATCTCACTTTCCTTGTGTGCTTGCACTGTAGGTTTGGGACTGACAATAGCTGACTAACATGTCCTGAGCTGTGAGAGGGCATAGCAAGAAGGCCTTCATGCGGTAATGACCCTTTTCAGAGACAATGGTCATCATGGATTATGCGTTTCCGATGATTTGTTCATTTATTTATTTTCTGCATAACTCTAAATTAGAAACCTCACTGCTTCATGGCAGTTGGTTTGCTATTGCTTCCAGTTTTATTAGGGCTTCATTTTATATTAGAGCTGTTCAGAGATAGTCCTTAGACAGGAATTGTCTTAAGTAGTTCGTATGTAGCTAGGTCGTAGTGCTAGGAATGATGTGTGCAGACATTTCCACAGAAATAAAGATATACTTAGTAGGAATGTGGAATGCAAATTTAAGTTGACTGTTCCACGTAGTTAAGTAACGTAAGGGGCTCTTTCACGTTCTTAACTGAGCGAGGTCAGTTGTCCTTATGCCCGGGACGTCGCAGGGTTTGTTCGCACCTGCATGCACACACTTGAGCCCAAGTATTTCTCTGTCATTCATTACGAGATTAGAAGGGTACACAAATTAAAGTTGTTTTGTTAGAATTTTTTTTATATTTGAGATTCCAGAGATGGTAATTTTTTTGTAGTAGTCGTGTATATATTGAAATGATTATGTTTGACGGCTAGGGTGTCTTTGTGTTTCTGCAGGACCTAGATGTGAAGGCTGGTGGAGGCTGTGTAATGACCATTGGAGAAATGCTGCGGTCCTTTCTCACAAAACTGGAGTGGTTTTCTACCTTGTTCCCAAGAATTCCAGTTCCAGTTCAGAAGAATATTGATCAACAGATTAAAACCCGGCCTCGAAAAATCAAGAAAGATGGGAAGGAAGGCGCTGAGGAAATAGACAGACATGTTGAACGCAGACGCTCAAGGTAATTAATGTAACTCTTGAATTAAGCTTATTTTAAAAACACGGTTCATACAGAGGTCTTGAAAATCATTGGCAAGTTCTGTTTATAGTGTTTGTTTTATGAGTTTGTCACTTTTTTCCCAAAGGTCATTTTCTGCCTTTCGTGGTATTTTCAACAAAATTATCCATCTGTAAATGTGAACACACAAATTTTTTCTTTTAATCATTAGTAACGCCGATGGCAGTTCAATTTTTTTTTTTTTTTACAATATGTTCAATTCATTCAAATTTTCTTCTTTCTTCCCCCTTTCTTAAATCTTAGGTCTCCAAGGAGATCACTGAGTCCACGGAGGTCCCCGAGAAGATCAAGAAGTAGAAGCCACCATCGGGAGGGCCACGGGTGTTCTAGTTTTGACCGAGAATTAGAAAGAGAGAAAGAACGCCAGCGACTAGAGCGTGAAGCTAAAGAAAGAGAGAAAGAGAGGCGAAGATCTCGAAGTGTGGATCGGGGCTTGGAGCGCAGGCATAGCAGGAGTAGGGAAAGGCACAGAAGTCGGAGTCGCGATAGGAAAGGAGATCGTAGGGACAGGGACCGGGAAAGGGAGAAGGAAAACGAGAGAGGCAGAAGGCGAGACCGTGACTATGATAAGGAACGAGGCGATGACCGAGACAAGGAGAGGGAGCGGTCCAGGGAGCGGAGGAGCAGGGGCGAGGCGGAGGAAAAAAAACACAAGGAGGACAAAGATGACAGACGGCACAGAGATGACAGAAAAGACTCCAAAAAGGAGAAGAAACACAGTAGAAGCAGAAGCAGAGAAAGGAAACATAGGAGTAGGAGTAGAAGCAGGAACACAGGGAAGCGGAGCAGAAGCAGAAGCAAGGAGAAGTCGAGCAGGCGTAAGAGTGAAAGCAAGGAGAAGTCAAATAAGCGAAGCCGGAGTGGCAGCCAAGGAAGAACTGACAGTGTCGAAAAGTCCAGGAAACGGGAACGCAGCCCCAGCAAAGATAAATCTAGAAAGCGCAGCAGAAGCAAAGAACGTCCCCACAGGCGGGATCACAGCGACGGCAAGGACCAGCCTGACAGACACGATCACCGGCGGAGCCACAGTGCGGAGCCGGAGAGCCAGGAGAAGCAGCAGAAAGACCAAGACGAGGCTGTGTGAACATTTTTTGTGAAAGTGGATCACATTGAATCCTATAAATGTCTGATTAAATCTGCTTTTTCCCCTTCCCAAGTTGAGATTGTTGCAGTAGTACGCACTCTTCAAGCTCCCCGTAGGCAGCATTTTCAGTTCCTCTTTCGTGTAGGGAAGTGCCTTTGTAATCCCATTTATCGCATTGATGTTTTCACCCAATTGTTGAGTTTCGATACCTGATGCGCACAGGTCGTTCTTGCATTTTTATTGTTTAATTGTTTTTGAGGTGTACAGTCTGTACATATGTCCTGAAAATGTTTTAATTTCTTTGGCATGGTTGCCATGTTGGTTAAATTTGTATAAGGCAATAAACTGCCACTAATTCTATTTTTGTTCTGTAGGTGTGGGATTATGGTTTGTGTACTGAAGTTCGCATGGCTGTGCTTTTCGTAATAGAACGCTAGAGACTTGGAGAGCGGATCTGGGGTGTTTATCGTAGGAGAGTTACGTGCTTTCAACGTACATGAAGCCAACAGTTGCAGGGTTGACAGTCTCATCCATTGTATATTATCTTGGAAGGTTCTTGTTAATATGTTACACTTAATATTCTCCACAGTTAACTTTAGAGAGAATTTATGAAGTAGTTTTCTGATACAGAGGTTTAAATTAGGCTGTGATTTGATCAAAAGTCCTTTTAGCATTCTACCTCAAAGGGACACTGTTAGTATGCCTAAAATATATTCACTTAGTTTTTTTATTTGAAAAAAAGTACATGACATGTATTCTTTTTTTTTCCTTGAATTTCTCAGATTTTCAAGTACTATATTAAAGGAAAAAAATGTCTAAAGCCTAGCATTCTTGCAGCAACCCTACACTAACATGAAATTGGGAGGGGGCGGGGCAGATGAGTAGAGAAATAGATTCAAGCCTCAAGCTTCCAAAGCATTTTTATAAATGGAAAATACTTAAATTATAAAACAGCTTGATATAGTGTCCTTTTTTTAAAATTCAAAACTTTTTTATTGATAATGAAGATTGATGTTTGAGTTTTTAAACTTAATCTAGAACAGAGAAGTATTAAAAGTAATGCTATGCTGCATTATTTAAGATTATTGGCAAATTATTTGATAGATTGTTCTTATGACTTGTATTCTGATTACAGAGAAGGATCATGAGTGTGGAATAAATGCTGGATTAAATCCTTTATCCTGGGTGTTGGCTTCTCCCCTTTGTCTTAATACTTTTTTTGAAGTATTTTTGTGGAAACTGGTAAAACGTCAGTACAGCCATGCTTTGTGTAGAGATGCAGTTCAATGAATTTTAAGCATGTAGCCTGGAATTAGACACACGCGATGCTCAGTAACCCTTCCTCGAGCTCTTCAGGCCAGTTCCCTTGGTGGGCGTGGAATTGCTGGATTGTTCTTTGGGTTGGGTGATTACTTAGTTTCATATCAAAGGTGCTTATAGAAGTACTTTGTACTTGGATTACGTAATTGGACTTAAAGGAACTTTTATAAGTTAACTCATTTAATTCTTGTTAGAACACACGGAAACAGGCTTAAAGGGATTTTGTTCAGACAGTGCCAGGACTACCATGAGTGTCCTGAAGTCCTGTCATATTAGCATTTGTTTCATCTCACTGTTTCTGTTGGCCATCTGAGGGGCACTCAGAAGCCACCTGGCAAAAATGTTAAGTGGAACAAATGAGTACTTTTGAAGAGCCCTTCACACGTGGGCTTAACATTTGTATCTACCGAACTCCAGAAAAATCTCATTAAATGAAGAAATTTCTCTATGAAATGCTATTGGCTTTTTTTAAGAGTAAAAGATTCAGTTGTCTTAAATTGAGATCAAGTGAATTTACACTAGACACATAGAAAGTAGAAAACTTCTTTTAAAAAATTTTTTTTTTACTGATCGATTTGAGAGAAACACGGGTTTGCTCTTCCACTTACACGTTCGTTGGTCGCTCCTAGTCTGTTCCCTCACTGGGGGTCAAACCCGTAACCTTGATGAATGGGGACAATGCTCCAACCAACTGAGCATACAGCCAGGGCCACCTGAAATGTTCATTCAACCATGCATTTTAAAGAAAATGTGGAAAGACTATTTCAAATGGAGGTGAAAAAAGTTATATCACAAGCTACGTTTGATTTCCTATGACAAAGTTATTTTGAGGAACATTTTGATAGAACGTGTAAATATACAAGTTAATGTGAAATATATTCAGGATTATTTCTTACAACATTCTAGAATGGAGATGTGCCAGCGCTTTTGACTTCTGAAGTGACAGTTTTCATTTTAGCATCACTGGCTATCAACATTTGTTACCATAGGAAACAAGGCGGCATAAATACAGTCAACTGAAAAATACCACCATCATAGCTGACTTCAAGTCCATTGCTCCGTTTCTGAACGTTGATAGCCGAGGAATTTCTGTGATATAGGCATGATTCATGATGCAATACAAAGGCGAAGTGTGTCCAGGGTGGGTGGGGAAGTCCTTCCAGCCTGTTGGAAACATGAATTAATATTTGCTCAAGATAAACAGCTGGCCTCAGCCCGCAAGTCCACCCTTCATTGCTCTGTATTGTGCCACTGGAACTGAGCCCTTAATATTTCTCCTTGTGCCTACTGGCACAACGTCAGCCTGGGCAGAGGACGCTTGAGGGCTGCTGCAGAAGGTGAACGTTGCTTCCTGGTTTTGGCGTTTCCCCGCAGTGCACGGGGCCGTCGGTGTGTCCCGGGCACCTTGTGGGAGAGTTTTACAGCCAGTCCTGGTTTCCCCCTCCCAAGCTCCCCGGGGAGTCTTGCTGGTGCTTCAGCAAGCAACTTCCTAGTCAATCTCTGACACCCCAGTGAGGGGACTTCCTAACTAGTTTTGTTGACATTCCTTCCTCTCCAGCCTCAGATGTCAGTACCTCAGCTATGAGGGGATCACAGTCACTCCAACAGTCTGGATGTCAGTCTTGCAAGGGAACTTCTCCCAAGTTTGTTCCTTCTTGGCTCTTCTGCTGAGAGATTGTGGCTACTCCTATAGCTGCTATTCCTTTTTATTTTATTTTTTAATCTTCACCCAAGGACATGCTTACTGATTTTGGAGAGGAAGGGAGAGGGAGAGAAACATCAATATGAGAGAAATATCGATCAGTTGCCTCCCATAGATGATCTTACTGGTGGCTGTACCCACAACCCAGCCAACATACCCTGACTAGGCATCGAACCTGTGACCTCCAGTGTATGGGACAACTCCAACCAAACGAGCCACTGGCCAGGGCAGTAATTCAGGATAGCAAACTTTCCCAGTTCAAATCTCTGTGTTTCCTGTCTCCTGCCAGGCCCCTGGCTGATATAGTGGACTAAGATACCGGTCAAAAGGACGCCACTTCATTAAGCTGGTTGATGACCCCTGATGTAGTCCAGTATGAAGGGCTCAACCAGGAAAGTTTGTTGAGAGTTATGTAAGTGAATCAGACTGGCTCCGAGAATTTGGACTGAGAACAAAGTAAAAAATTGTCCAGTCCTTACAAGAATGGGCAAGACTTGCAGAGTTATTTGTTGATGTCCAGCCTCTCTTTTTAAAGATGGCCTCCATTTCTCTTCCTTGGAATCCACAAGCCTAACTGGTTATTTTACTGTAACCACCAGGGGCCCTTGATCAGTAAAGGTCTGGCGTTTTCTTGACATTTCATTCTTACCTATCTGTACTCAGCACCATAAGAAAATGTCCTCTGCTTGATTGGACTTGGCAGAGAAGTGGAAGACACAGTCTAGGTGCACTCACACTCCCTTTCCCTTGGGAATGGCCTGTCCAAAGGCAGAGGGGATGCCTGGGTGTGGTGGAAGAGTGGAGTCTGAATTACGGCCACCCGGCGTCTTACGGTGTTCAGTCTTCCTGGACAATCAGTCCTACTCCATATATCTTCACATTACTAAACAACTCTTATTTCCCCTCCAATAGTTATTTTATTTTTTTATTTTTAAAAATGCTTTAATTTCTTGATTTTAGAGGAAGGGGGGAGAGAGAGAATTTGTTGGTCCACTTATTCATGCATTCGTTGGTTGATGATTATATGGACCTGACCAGGAATCGAACCCACGGCCTTGGAGTATTGGGAGGGCACTCTAACCAACTGAGCTGCCCGGCCAGGAGAGGGAAGGAAGGCATGTTCCCGAGAGGGAGAGCATGCCAGTAAGTCAAAGTTTTAAAGTAAATTCGTATCACAAAACAGCCATTTTATTTGCATCGTTTCCTAATGGAACTATTTGACACCAACACTCATAACCTGTTTTGACAACAACCAAAAAGTTGACACTGGCCAGGTATCAGCTGTTCACATAAAATCACTGTACTCCCAGACCACGGCTTCTCCCTCTTCTCTGAACCTCCTCACTCCTCCAAAGTTCGCATTGTCAGGTTATACCACCCACTGTGCCTCAGCTGGTGTCTCCTACATATCTCGAAAGATACTCCCCTAGTATTTTAATACGTCTTAAAGGGTTGAATGGATTGCTCAATATCTCCTCACTACTCCTGCCTTAATTCTTGCGACTCCAGTGTCCACTGGACAATGTTTCCACTACTCGGGTCTCTCCATATCTTGATGTCCTGACCTCCAACGATGTTTCCCTCCATCCGACCTCAGCTGCCACTTCCCACAGTTACAGCCTAGCACGGTCATTGCCAATAACTGGAACTCCTCCGGTTTCCGTTTCAGACATCCCATTCTCCAATCACCAACTCCTAGATGTTTTGCTTACTTGGTCTAATATCCTTTCCAATAATTCTTTAATTCCAGTGGGCTCTCCAGTCTACTGCCCCTACCAACTTTTCATTCTCCATTGCAGTCCTTTTAGCTTCCATTGTAACTGCCTAGCAGTGAAATGATCAAGTCATATAATAGGTATATGTTTGTCCTGGCCAGGTAGTTCAGCTGGTTAGAGCATTGTGCCCATACACCAAGGCTGCGGGTTCAATCCCCAGTTAGGGCACATAGAAGAATCAACCAAATAATGCATAAATAAGTAGAACAACAAATCGATGTTTCTCTCTTTCTCTTCTCTCTGTCCCAAATCAATAAATTAAAGAACATAAAAAATAGTTGTATATTTACCTTTTTAAGAGATAGCCAAATTGTTTTATACTTGTACCATGTTACATTCCCACCTGTTATATTTCCAGATGCTCTACATCCTTGCCAATTTTTCTTTCTAATTTTAAGGTTTTATTTAGTTATTTTTAGAGAGAGGGGAAGGGAGGGAGAAAAAGAGGGAGAGAAACATCGATGTGTGAGAGGCACATTGATTGGCTACCTCTCACATGCCCCCCAACTGGGGACCAGGCCTGCAACCCAAGCATGTGCCCTGACTGAGAATTGAACCGACGACCTTTCAGTTTTCAGGCCGGTGCTCAGTCCACTGAGCCACATCAACCAGAGCTTGCTTTCTAATTTTAGACATTTAATAAGTATACAGTGGTATCTCCTTGTGGTTTTAATTTTCATTCTCCTAATGACTAATAGTGGTGAGGATATTTTCATGTGCAAATCTTCTTTTGTGAAATGTTTGTTCAAATATTTTGCCTATTTTTTATTGAGTTGTTTTCTTATTATGAGTGTATATACATATACATATATATACACATATACATGCACACACATTGAGTGTATATACATATACATATATATACACATATACATGCACATACATATGAGTGTATATACATATACATATATATACACATATACATGCACACACATTGTTAAATTTTTTTAATTTGATGCAAGTCCTATATCAAATATGTGATTTGCAAATATTTTCCACCAGTCTGTGTCTTGTCTTTTTATTCCCTTACTAGTGCAGAAGTCCTTGATTTTGAAGTCTAACTAATTTTTTTAATGGATCATGTTTTCAATGTTCTATTTAAGAAATCTTTTCCTAAGATTACAAAGATTTTCTCCTATTTTCTCTAGAAGTTTTATATAGTATTAGGTGTTACATTTAGGTCTGTAATCCACTTTAAGTTACTTATATTTTTAATTTTTATTTATTGATTTTTTTTTTTTTTAGTGAGAGAGAGAGAGAGAAACAATGATTTGTTGTTCCACTTATTTAGGCATTCACTGTTTGCTTCCTGTATGTGCCCTGACCAGGGATCGAACCCACAACCTCGGCATATCAGGATGATGCTCTAAGCAACTGAGCTGCCCAGCCAGGGCTTGAGTTAACTTTTTATATGGTGTGAGGTATGGAACAAAGTTCATGTTTTTTATACATGGTCATCAGATTGTTCCAGGATCCTTTGTTGAAAAGACTAACTTTATCCACTGACTTGCCTTTGCACCTTTGTTGAAAATATTGCCCATGTAAGTGTGCGTCTATTTTTGGACTTTATTCTGGTCCATGGATCTATTTATCTTATCTTGATACCAATCCTTATAATTAATCTTCTCTTAGTTACTATAGCTTTCTAAGTCTTGAAGTCAGGCAGGGTGAATCCAGTCCTTTTGACTCCATCTCGGAAGCCGAGGTCAGACGGATGAGTTTTAACCCTAGCTCCACCACTGAACGCTTGTATAATTTCCCACAAGTCAGTTAATAATACTTTTTAGTCATTTAGGTACTTGTTTATTGTTAGAATTAAATATGATAGTGCTTGCGCTAAATGTTCATTATTATTAAGAGCCTATACTAGGGGAGGTGGCTCTGGAAATAAAAGGTGTTGGAACTACAGGGTGATACTGAGATCAGATGAATTTACTCAGCTCCCCAAGGACTTCCTGCTACGTTTCCCAGCACAAGGACACGTTCCTGTGCCTTCATCTTCTTTTTTTTTTTTGAGATATAATTGACATACAACATTATATACATGAGGTGTACAACATGTTGGTTTGACACATTTATATATCACGATGTGATGACTACGGTAGCATTAGCTAATCACCTCCTTCATATCACCGAATTATCCTTTCTTCTTCGTGTACAGAATGGTTAAGATGTCGTCTCTTGGCAGCTTCAAGGTTTATAAGACAATTTCGTGGTCGACAATCACCACGCTGCACGTTAGATCTCCCAGGCTTACCTGTCGCCTAGTTGGAAGTTTGTATCCTTAACTGACACCTCCCTCATGCCCCCACCCCATCCCTCGCCCTGTCATCTTCGCTGTTGAAGTTTTGCAGCAAATCGCTCCCGACAGCAGACTGGTCCCTCCCTACAGAGACAATAAGAACAACAAATGCGGAAAAGCATAAATAAAACTGGTCAGGAGCCCAGAGCTGAAAATGAGCATTCTGCTACCTCCACAATGTTCTATACAGCTTTGTAACATTTGTTATTCAGAAACAAAAGACTTTTTTAAAGGAAAGGAGAGCAGTCTATGTACTGCCTTCAAACCCAGGTTAGAGTAGCTTTTTGCCCGCTCGGCGTGGCATTCTTCAACTCGCTTTTTTTCCGTCTTTGCAATACCTGTCCCTGCCAGTTTCCAGGTGCCCCTAGTTACAGGTCAGCTCACACCGGAGGGGAGGAGCCTCTTGCCAGGGTCTGTTGCCAGCATCACAGCTCCACATCCCAGCGACCTACTGTGCTGCCCTTCCGGGGACCAAAGAGGACCCTAATCCCTCTGTGTCCTGTCAGCACCGGATCCAACGCGATGGCTGGCGGACCCAAGAAATATTTGTCTTTGATTGGATTCAGTCTTCTCTGTCTTAAAATGGTGAGTTGACCATTCTGACCTACCTGCAACTATTTAGGGGAGGAAAAGAAGACATTCATTATCCCCTTTCAGGGCCTAGGGGGTGAGGAGGTAGACATGAAAATACTTTTGGACATACCAAGCTCATGTATGTTTATGTGTTTGAAATGCGATGACATTTACTGGAGAAAGAACAGAATTACCATTATATTTTAAGAACAAAGGTTTCTGAACAATCTGTCAGCAGCTACTGAGTCGGTTCAATAGGTAGATTCAGGGAGAAAAATGAAATGGTAACGCGATCTGCCTCCAGCCTCCGGATTCTATGTAGGGTTGCTTCATGGGAGATTTGAGTGTTGGGAAACGATTTGTGTGAATCAGCACTCTGTATGGACCGAAAGATTGCTCACATTATGTGGAAAAAGTGTGATAAATTTTTTGCTGCTTTGATTGATGTCTTACATTCCCCCAAATGGCATTTCCTCTATGGTTCTAATTTTCTAAACTTTCCGTTTCAGGTTGCTTCAGCAAAAACAGGTAAAGTTTTCTAAAATGCAAGTCTCCCCTTCCCATATTTGATATTAATTTTCACTGTGAATTCTTGAGCTACCCTGAAAGATGTAGGCTATATCAGGGCAAAGTCTCCGACACTTTCTGAGCACTTGTACTGTCAGTGGAGCTGTGAGACAAATACATGGATCAAACTTAAAAGATAAGCTCTCATAAGATGCCCTTACTGAGCACTGAGAGGTATAGACTCATGTCGTTATAAATTTTCTCGAACAGACATAGCCTTCAGGAAAATATTACAATGACCATCATTTCTGTCAAAGAGACAAAATTTTAGTTACAAATAGTGAAGAGTCTAATTTATGTAACTTTTCTTATTTGTCTTCTGAGGAGCTAGAGGAGAAAACTAAAAATGTTTTTTATTAAAACCTCAAGATCATCTACTTTAATAAAAAAAGATTTTACACTTCTAATATTGCATCCTTAAAATATAGACGATGATAACCTGGAGCTGGGAAACGGCTTCCTTTTAAAATGATTTTATTACCATTTTTTTCTTGAATGAATGATTTAAGGCATGGATAATTTCCCTAGAGGCCTCTCCTAGCTCATACATTCTAGAAATCTAAACCCCCGGAATGGAAATTTATATTCAGTAGGATTTAGATTACCTGGGGGGACCTTATAATATCAATTATATGATCAGTAAACTCTCATATCAATTCAACATAAGAACAGTTGTTTTTTTAAAATTTAAATCCTTACCCAAGGACATGTTTATTGACTTCAGAGAGAGATGGAGAGAGAAAGGAACATAGATGTGAGACAGAAACATCGATCTGTTGCCTCTTGTTTGTGCCCTAACTGGGGATCGAACCTGCAACCTTTTGGTGCACCAGACAACACTCCAACCAACTGAGCCTACCGGCCAGGACAACAGCAATTTTAATTTATTACTTTATCTATACCATAGTAAAGGAAGTATTAATAAGGTAATTTCAAATTTGATATTAGACATATGGTGAACCATAAAATGTAAGCTTATACACACAATAGGTTTTTAAAAATCATTTCATGCTTTATTTTTTTAATTTTAACTTACTGATTTTGGAGAGAGAGGAAGGGAGAAAGGTAGAAAAACATCTATTTTTGCTCCACTTATTTATGCATTCAGTGGTTGATTTTCATATGTTGCTTGACCGGGGATCAAACCTGCAACATTGGCATAGGGGGACAACACTGTAACCAACTGAACTCCCCGGCCAGGGCTTTCATGTTCTTTTCTTATTCACTCATCTTATTCTTGAGAAATCTTCAGAGTTGAGCAGGAAGCTATGAGAAGGACTGTTGGGCCACATACAGAGCATTCTTAAAAAAATAAGTGGCCTTTGGGTGGATACCATGTAGCTCTGCTGCCTCTTGGAGGCCCCAGGACACACTCACTGAGCCCCCAGAATGAGACTCTTTTTAGTCCCTCACTATTCCAGGGAAGGAGTGGGTGGGGCGGGCCGAGCTCCTGGTGAGGCTGTTAATTGATTCGACCTGGCTTGTCTCTAAATGGATGTGCATTACGGACACCGTGTAGGAGGTTTCCTTTTAGGTGGTTGCTACTTTGATTCTCTCCGGGCTCTGGCATCAGCTGTCTGCCTGTGTCTGGGCGCTGGGGCCACGCCGGCTGATTTGGATCTCGGCGCTGGTAAGATGCACAGACGCTGAGCGTCGAAGCCTTGCACGCCTGACTCACCCGAACGAACGGCTGGCAGCGCCTCCAGGGAAGAATGTTTTCTCTTCCATCGCTGCGCAAGCGGGCCAAACACAGAGCTAAGGGAGAGGGAGGGAGGCGCTGCTCATTTACGGAGCCTCGCCATCCCTTCTGCCTCGCTCTTCTCTTGAAGGGGAACAGTGCAGAGGGGTGGCCTCCTTTTATTGCTGTGCCCGTTCGGGTCCTGCTCTAGAACCAAGTGAAAAACAGGCAGTCCGTCTCTCCAGCCTGGGCTTACCTGGACTCCCCAGGATCTCACCTTCCCTGGCACCCTCTCGTGGCAGCGCCATGCAATCTACCTTTTCCAAACCCCAAACTTGCTCGTCCTAAGATGCACACATGCATGCTAACCCTTCCTACTTTCAAAGTCCCCTCACATACATCCATTCATTTAATCTTTATGACAGTTCTAAGATGTAGGTACTTTACATTTCAATGTAAATTCTGATGTGTAATTGCTTTTACTCTTCCGCATTCTCCAGGGAGGAAACTGAGACTAGAAGAGGTTAAATGAAGTGTGCACGTTCGCAAGCAAAAGTGAATGGCTCAAACCCAGAGTCCCTGAATCCAAACCCTTTTTGCCATTTTCCTCTACCACATGACCCTGAGTTTCCTTCTGCTGAACTGGCTCCAGGTATCACCTCTTCTGGGCAAGTGTGCCTCTCCAAGCTCAGTTCGACAGGGCAAGTTGTGTGGAGGCTCCCGGCACCTTGACAGTCGTGTGGGGAATTGTCTGTGACCCGCTAGTCTTTTATAGTCCTTTCCAGCCATTCCATGGATATGCTTTCAGGCCTCCTGTGTCAATGGTAAGCTTGGTTGTCATTTTCCCAGAAAGTTATTCCATTCCAATGAACAAGACTGGCTGACACAGACAATGAACCATGCAGGCAAAGGAAGTAGACACCACAGACTTAGAGGAGAGATGGAATATAACACAGGATAAATAACTTGGGGAACAGGAAAAGGATGCGAGTGCAGGGGGAGGTGCAAGGGGGAGTCCCTGCTGGGGCTTTTATTTTATTTTGTTTTATTTTATTGATTGATTTGAGGGAGAGAGTGAGAAACACTGATTTGTCGTTTCACTTGCTTATGCATTCATTGGTTGTTTCCTGTATGTGCCCCGACTGGAGATTGACCCTGCAACCTTGGCGTATGTGGACAACGCTCCCCTCAACTGAACTACCTGGCCAAGGCCCTGCTGGGGCTTTCTACCATGCAGGGGGGAGAGGGGACATAGTGCTTCCTGCAGCGTCAGCTTCTGCTGGCAAATGGCTCAGCTAAGATGGGCAGGCCTGCGACTCCCCCCCAGCATATGGAATCATCATCGTTTTCTTTCGATGGCAGAGGAGACAACCCTGGGTGATGTTCAAGGAATGTCTGGCCAGTGCACAGTGGAGACTTTGTTCTTTCTTGCAGCTTGATTATTTCTGAGACACTGCCTCAGCCAACTCTCTGGGCTATTGATACAGAAAGAGAAGGTGGCCTGTGCCAGGCACGTGGGGATCTGGCAGGTGGGGGCTGCTGGGGGGAGGGGTGATGCTGGCAGGTCACACACTCGGTCTGCGCTTACTCTTCCTGCTCTTTGCCCTATAGTTATGTTTTGCCCTTTAGTTTTGAACTTGGCATGTAGTGATTTAATCCAGCAAATGTTCTACATTAAACATTAAAGGCCCGTGCCAGTTCCAAACCCGAAACCCAGCTCTTTCCGTTTGACCTTTTCTTCCACGTAGATCTACATCCGGGGCTTTCTGGCGTCTGTGGGTTTTCGCGATATAGCGAATCTGAGTATCATGCTGTGTCTCCTACCCCTCACTGAAAGTGTAGGAATGCCTCCTGTGAGCCTGCGACATGAGCCTTTCATGTCGCCCTGGCAAACCGTGGCCAGGCCCATTTTATGCTGAGGTAGATATTTTGATTGAGAAAGGAGAATCAAGTTTATTTTTATTTTGTGTAACACAATCTGAAAATGACCTCCTTCTAATAATAGGAAAGGAAGTGCGATAGCGTAATTAGAAACAAAAACTCAGTTCTCCCTGCTTCCTCTATGACATTTAATGTCATTTCGGTGAGCGCGCTACGGGCATGAGTGGAGACTCAGCCACGGCAGAGGCGGGGACCGAGGTGAACCCTTGCGGGAGGTGGTGGGGGGCAGTCGTAGGGCGGGGAGTGGCCACAGTGGCAAAGCATGCTGGGAAATTCCCAGGATGCCAAACTATAGTAGAATCTTCCAGGGTAAAGCTCCTCAAAGACCTTCTCCCTCCTCTCAGAGATCTTTTCCCACAATCATTCCCCACTTTTATTCAACTCTTGAAAGTACAAAAAATGCAAATTATCTTAGAGGCAAAGGGGAAAAACTTCTTTGAAATCCCATTCCTGGATGAAAGGTTTGAGCTTTCTGACTCTTCTGGCAAGTAGCTTTGCCTTTCTTTTTCTCTGGTTTTTGTTTTTAATCTGTAAAGTAAGGGCAGAATCTATGTCTGAAGGATGGCACGAAAATGATGCAGTTTGCAAAGTAAAATGATGAAGGACGTAATTCTTAGAGGTGTTCTAGCTAATTAATGTACAACTTCAAAATCTCTTTCAGCTCCAGAAGTACCCACTATTGACCAGGCATATTCAAAAATCAGCAACAGTATCACCGTGGAATGGGCTGCAGTGCCAGGGGCCACCAGTTACCTCCTCACAGCCAGAGATGGGGACACTGTCATTGAAACCATAGTGGCCAACTCCCCAGGCACTGTGACAGGCCTGAAGGCTGGAACCTCATACCAAATCACGGTCAGATCCATCAGTGCCATGGGGAGAAGCCAGGCCTCACCTCCGAAGCAGGCAAAGACAGGTAGCTGGTTGCCCGTCCTCTGCTGAACCATTGCTTGTGACCCTGATCAGGTACACGAGGCTGCAACCACCTGATGTAGTTTTGTGTCACATGAGTGCCTATGCTTCAGGGCCCACAAGTAAAAGCCACAGAATGATATCTTTCGAGAATTTGGTTACCTGTGGAGAAGGTGACATTTATTTATTGATTTTAATTTTTTTTATGTGTTGATTTTAAAGTGGGGGTGGGGGGAGAGAAACATCAGTTTGTTGTTCCATTTGCCTATGCATTCATTGGTTGCTTCTTGTATGTGCCCTTACTGGGCATCGAACCTGCAGCCTTGGGGTATCAGGATGATGTTCTAACCAAATGAGCTATCCAGCCAGGACTAGAAGGTGTGTTTAAATTCCAGATACTTGGCTTTGGAAAATAACCATTCCTGGGCATCTTTAAAAGCACCCCTGCTTGTAAAGCTCTGCAAAAATGATTTCATTTTTAACCTCAGGTATCCATCAAGACCATGTTAAATAAAAACACATAGAAGGGACTTTGCTGCACTTTGCTTGTTTGGAATAAAAACATTTGGAGTTTGTCATCAGCATAACTTAAATGGATTTGATTGAATTGTAGTTGGCATATTTCTGAAAGGTCGTCTGCATAGTAAAATAGTACAAACCATCATTTCCGCTACTGGCTTATATTATGATTACAGGGTTGTTTTATTTAATTTCTTACCATCCTCCAGTGTAAACTAATGTCTAATATTAGAATTTCTCTGTTCCCCATTCCTGTGATGAGCTATTTATAGTTAATACACATTTAAATAGCAATTCTTATGTTTTTTTTTAAAAAAGCATTTCTTAATGAAACCCTACCATGAATCCTTTTGCAAAGCAAATCATTATTTCATAACATGGGTAATCAGCCTCGGAATTCATATTCCTAAATAAGAATTCTCCTCTACCAAACTGTTGTGATGCAAACACACGTGTTTTTGTCTTTGTAGTGCTGGCTGCACCAATTCTAGAAGTAAGCTCCCCGAGCTCAGACTCTATTCTTGTGCAGTGGGAGGCTGTACATATGGCCATCGGATTCTCTGTGTCCATTATGCAAGCCAATGGTTTGGGTAGAATATGGAAGGAGAATACCACAAACACCACCTTGACCTTCACCAGTTTAGACCCCGGCACTCTCTACACCATAAAGGCCTATGCGTGGAATGCCAACGGAACCCCTGGCGATGACTCCACCTGCAACCAGAGGACAAGTGAGACTGCTCAGCTCAGCCCCTGAATCTCCTGTTTGATTAATGAGAGCGGCTGTGCACGGTAGCCATCAAGCGCAGTGTTAAGTGATGAGCACAAAGCAGCTGGCAGCAGCTATTTAAATTTATGATGAGTTTATTTATAGTGCCTTGACTGTTCCCCTTGGTAGTTGAAATGCTTACTGCATGAATAAAGAAATGCTGATTTCATAGCAGATGCAATTAGTTAGGATGACGTCATTTGGGTGGGCCCTATTCCAGTATGACTGATGTCCTTATAAAGCGAGGAATTCTGGACATGGTCAAGCACATACAGGGAGAATGCCACACGAACACAAAGGCCAAGGAGAAAGGCTGCGACAGATCCTTTCTCATAGCCTTGGGAAAGAACCTGCCCTGCCAATACATTTATCACAGGCTTCTAGCTTCCAGGACTGTAAGATAATACATTTCTGTTGTTTAAGCCACTGAATATGCGGGACTGTGTTACAGCAGTCCTAGCAAAGTCAGGCCAAATGCTAAGTCTCTAAAACTTAAAAGATGGGGGAGCAAATGAAGAAAAAGGCGTTAGGAAACCAGGCTCCTCCGCGACGCGGTATAGACGCCTCGCCTGCCACCCTCTGCCTGTGCATCCTCTGTCAGCGCATTTATAAGGCTAACTCTTCCTTGGCTTCTTGAGGCTGCTGCAAAATCCTAATTGTTTCTCAAAAATGTAGGTCCTCGTGCTCCTGCCGACATCGAAGTCTCTTTTGACAGTGGGGCTCTGAAGGCGTCTGTTTCATGGGCGCCGACAGAAGGCGCTTTCAACTACACGGCCGTGGCTCGCAGCGCCTCTTCCGAGCTGAGCTGCAGCACCCCGTTCAGGGCCTGCACCATCTCCTCCCTCCAGTGCGGAACGGAGTACCTGGTTTCCGTCATTGCCAGGAACGACGCCGGATCCAGCACGTCACCTTCAGCGGTGACCCTGAAAACCAGTAAGTAACCAGGAGCAGGGTCACTGTGCGGCCGGCCACCCAAAGCGACCGGCGTGTGGTAAACAGGTGATCACCTGACACTGCTCCGGAACACGCGGGAAGAGGTGAAAACGGAAGCCTGGTGTAAATGAAAGCATTGAGTTGGACATTCCGATGACTCAGTAATGTTGATAGTGAAGCCAGATACCGTGCGTTGGAAAGAGCACTTTCAAACATTGAAGAACTGGCTCTTGTTGCAGATCTTTCCTCACTCAGTCTCTTTTTCATTTGTAAAGTTGCAAAAGTGCTAAGGCCCACTCCGAGTCATGCTCATTTCTCACTGTGCCGGACAGATAGCGGCCTATTCTTTGCGTGGTGTCTCTCAGGCTGAGGCCTGGTGAGAGCTATTTTGTAAGATAAAGATGGGCCGTCTGTAGTTCTGAATATGTGCCCAGATATCTTCCCATTTTCATTCTTATCAAAGACATAAAGACCTACGGATGTGAAGGTTTATTCCTCTATTTAGAAATATCTGTGTTTGGGGGATGGCAACTGACATTTAATGAAGACTACCTATGTCTCAGGCATTGTAAATACAGCATTTTATTGAACTCTCGTGACCACTCAGTGAGGTAGGTTCTAGTGTCTCCTTTATTAAATACAAAAACTGAAGCTCAGAGAAGTTAAATAATTTTTCCAAGGGCCCAGTGATGTTCAATTCCTGCACCATCTGAAATTAAAACCCAAGGTTGCCTGATTTCATGCCTCTAAAAGCAAAGAAAATGCAGGTAACTCCAATAATGTCCACTTTACCCAAAATTCAGAATTATGTCATTCTAAATTTAAAAGGCTTCTGAGCAGAGAGAAAAAGAGCTGTTACCAAGCCGACACACACTCAATTCCACAAGAAAAAAGTACAGCCGACCCTTCAGATGATAAAGAAAATCCTAATTTAATTATGTTAAATAAAATCATAATTATGTTAAGGTCGCCGATAGCGACTTGATGCCTTGGTGCCTCTAAGTTCATGTGGATGGCACATCGGTAACAGTTGAGGACAGGGTAGCTGAGAGCGAGGGAAGAGTTAAGAAATATACCTTTCCCTTTGCTTTTCGGCCAGAACCACCATCTTCCAGTAATTTGCCAAAATGACCAACACAAAGGGATAGAGGAGAGGCACCTTTTCTATGTTCCTAGGCCTTTTAGAAATCAGGGAATTGTCCCGTTGGCCACATGCATGCAAATCTACAGGAAAAGTGATATTGTAGGCATGAAAGGAGCGGGCACTGTGAACGGGCATGGTTCAAAACTGGAGGAGTTGGCAAGTGTCACCCAGCATGCTGTGGGCACTGTTGCAAACAAACGACTTAAGGGCAGATTCTTGCCAAGGGAATCAGTGCACATCTCAAGCACGTTAACCATTCTTAAGAGCTAGCATAACTTCCTGAAATGTGTGAAGGAACATGATCATGAAAAGAAAGAAGCCAAAGAGAAGGGTACCTGGTCCAGCTGAAGCGCCGACCTGTGCCACCTAGAGACGCACATTTAGTGAGAGCTGGTGGAGAGGGGTCTGGGCCTCCAGAACCCCCTCCCTATGAATTCATGGCCTGATGAGAGAAACAAAATAAAAGGCCGCTGTACTGTTAACAATGTTTCTCTTAATGAAACAGAAAGGTGGTATCCCCCTCACCCCACCAAATATTTGAGTAAAACTTTGTGTCCTAAAAAAAGAAAGAAATATACTTTCAAAACCCTGCAGTTCTGAGTTAGTCATCTAATCCCGGAGAGAACCATCCAGCATTTTTTCAATTTCAGATGCACATTAAGAGCATCTGGGGAGCTTTTCTAAGATCCTGCTTCCCAGGCCCCACTGAAGACCCATGAAATCGTGGCTGAGAATGGAGGCAGGATATGAATAGTTTGTTAAAAGCTCCTCAGTGGATTCTAGCAGGCACCCAGGGTCAAGTGTCCCTGACCCAGTCCCGCACACTTCCAGCCCAGGAGGCACCCCTGTAGTCTGTACACAACACCATCAGTCACGATCACGCGAACGACCTTGACTTACCGAGGAAGAACTATATTTAGAAAGTTCTATGTGTTTCCTGGGGCCGAGAATTGTGTAGTGTATTTTAGGAAGATTTCCATTAGAGATGACTAAGATTTTAAGAGCTTAGAGCTTGAAAGAACAAACGTCGGTTGGAATTCATTCCTTCGGAAGACTTCATTCTGGGTTGCATTAGCCAATCCGTGCCTGTTTCTGACACAGTCTACCATGCACTGCATAAGATAAATTTTAGGACATGTGAGAATGTCTCATAGGCTTTGCACATACTGTTTGATGTATCCCTGGTCCGTAGCATCCAGTATCTTGGACAAGTGCAAAGAAGCAAAGAAAATCTCTCACAAAGGTTTATTATTCATCCTTTCCTAGTTGCTTGTGCACCTGGAAGAGTGACAATCCAAGAAGATCCTCCTGGCCACCTATCTGTGTCTTGGTCCAGTGTGGACCTCGGAGATTACTACGTGGCCTTTGTGAAGAGTGATGATGGCTTGGAAGTTCACTGCAACACATCCCTCACGCAGTGCAACTTCCTATCTGAATGTGGCTTCACCTACTTCATCAGTGTTTTTGCCTATAACAACGCAGGGCAGAGTCCTTTGGGGGATGTGTTCAATTACACCACAGGTGAGTCACACTTGCTGCTTGTACAGGGAGTTCTGAATTCTCTCCACTTAGCAGCAGAATGGGTGACCTATATTACATAGGCCCCGAGGGATCATTCCAGGACCCAGAACCACAAGCGAATCTCTTCTTTCACACTCTTTCCAGACGAGGACATTTGGGCTTTGTGGACCCAAGCTTCACAAAACATAAGGTTTTGGAGTGAAAAGAAAGGAAAGAACGTAGTTGTTCAACCCTGCTCTGAAAAATGGAGCCCTCCGCCAAGGTCTACTCGGTGTTCAGCCTTGTGCTAGATGTTGAAGGGGGGGGTACAATCCTGATGTCTCAGAAGTTCATTCTTTCCCCAAAGCCGGAGAACAGAGATGCAAAGAAGTTACGTAGTATGGAGGGCTTTGCAGAAGGGTACCTGGGTTCAAATCCTAACTTGACCACCCACTTATTTTTAAAAAGGGGACAATAACATGTACCTTGTTGGTTCCTTAGTATCCTCCGCTGCAGAATGGGACAAATAATGAGAAGATGAATATGAAAAAGTGTATGTGATAAGGCACAATGCCAATATTTTTATCAGCATCACTATGCTTTTACTTATTATTAATCTCTTCCACTAGGTTTGGATCTTCTAAGGGCAGGGATTATGTTTTATTTACCTCTTCATCTTCAGTGCTTATCAGAGTGTGATTGGCATATGGGAGATGCTTGATTTTGAAGAATGAACGGAGTGACTTAAAATTAATCAACTATATTTCTAGATAAGAGTACTGCAATATAACTGTGTAAAAAAGGATCATAATACGGTTTTATCCGGATGAAGGAATTAAATAATCAACGTCTTTGGAATCTGGAGTAAGAGGCTTCCAGTTCTTCAGAGCACAGGGTGGTCTTCCAGAGGGAATGACTTTGAACTGGATCTTTAGGGACAGTTTGGGGTGTAGGCAGGGCAAGAGCAGCCCAGAGACATTCCAGGCTGAGTCAGACATTTGCCAGCATTTGTCTGTGAGGTAACGTAGAGTGTCATTCTAACATCTACTAATATAATGATGCTACCCGTCCTCCTTTGCCTCCCAGTTTTATCTGGTTTATTGTCTGGAAAGACTCATAGGCTCTAGAAGTTAGACACAGTATGGTTTTGTCAGTCAGAAGAGGGGAATGGCCTTGCATAGAGGGACCAGCAGTCTCTGAGGCACAGGGAAATGAGAGCCCCGGTGCAGTGGGGCTTGAGGGGTCTGGTGTGGCAGGGGACCCAGACGGATGCCACTGAACACGTACACTGGGTACAGCGTGTAATGAACTTGAATGTCATGCTTAGAGGATTTAGCCTCTGCATGGTGGGTGTTAGGCCATGGTCAGAGCTGGACAGACTTGTAGGAGAGTCTTGCAATAATTTAGGAGGGCAGCGACAGAGTCCATGCACGGGGTGGGGGTGGGGAGGGGTGGTCATCATCCCCCTCTGACAGCCTTGTTCCTGTGCTGACCTCCACCCCCTCCCTGTTCCTGCTTCCAGCTCCCTGTTGTCCCAGTGACATTAACCCTGTGTTGGTGTCCAGTGACAGAGTAGAGATGGTCTGGTCCCCTGTCCGTGGTGCCGAACTTTATGAAACCAAGGCTGTGGACGGGTTCAATGTGGTCGAATGCAACGACACAGCTCCCGCTTGCACCCTCTCGGCCCTGACGTGTGACACCAAGTACAACATCACGGTGTATTCCTTCAGCGAAGTCCGGGGCAGCAATACATCCTGCGCTTCCCGATTCATAACCACGGGTACGACCCAGCTACGACTGTACTCACCGATGTCTGCCCGCCCCGCCCCGGGGTGTCCCTTGGGAGGTCTTCAGCAAGAACTATAAAAAGGATAACTCCCACTAACCACTTTGGTTTTTAATCCTCAACTGAGGATATGGGTTGTTGTTTTTTTTGTGGGGGAGTGTTAATCAATTTTTAGAGGGAGAGGAAGAGAGAGAGAGAGAGAGAAAAAAAAAAAAACATGGCTGTGAGAAACATCCATCAGTTGCCTCCCATACATACCCTGACCAGGAATCGAACCTGCTACCTTTGGTGTGCGGATGATGCTCCAACCAACTGAGCCACCCAGCCAGGGCCACTGTTCGCGGAGACCATTAGAGCCCCTGTCATACTAAGGAGAGGCTGAAGAGAAGGTGAAAGAGGGAAACTGGGGGGGAAAAACCAAAGAGAAAAGAGGAAACCATCGGATTGTGGAATCCGTTCCCTGTCAGCCACTCCCTTCCCCCTACCTTTGGGGACCCTGTCGGTAATCACACCGTGAAGGTTAAGACCACAAATGTTTGTCTTAATTACCTTTGTGTTTGAAGTCCAAAAGGCTCCTCAGCATTTCCCAGTTAGTCCGACGCCCTAGGAACCCAAAACCATATCAATGGCAGCGAGGTTTCCACACAAACACTATGAACTTGGCCTTTGTGCACGGTACGGTTGAAAACAACACCAATCTCATCTGGGGGAAGAAAACCAGTTTTATTTTATTTTCTAATTTTTTTTAATCCTCACCCAAGGGTATGTTTTCATTGATTTTTAGAGACAGAGGAAAGGAGTGAGAGAAAAAGAGGGAGGGAGAGAGACAGATAAACAGACATGGGTGTAAGAGAGAAACATTGATTCGTTACCTCCCATATGGCACCGACTGGTGTGGAACCTGCCGCCCAGGGATGTGCCCTGGCCGGGGTTGGAGAGCACAACCTTTTGGGGCAGGGGACAACGGTCCAGCCAACAGAACCACCCAGCCCAGGGGGAAGAAAATCAGTTTCAGTGTAAATGGCACAGGTGATATTTTTCACTCTGTTTCAATTAATGATCTAAACTCTCTTAGCTCCTTGCAGTCCTGAAATAAAAAGTCTTTCGAAGGATGCCTTCTCCGCCATCCGCGTGCACTGGAGATCCAGCAACGACGGCGCCACCTACACGGTGACGGCGCAGGGTGAGGACGGGCTGTACCGGTGCCGCAGCACCGGGCAGTCCTGCACCCTGGCAGGCTTGCCCTGTGGCTCCGTGTTCTCCGTCACCGCGGTGGCCGAGACCCAGGCTGGCCGCAGCCTGCCCAGCTACAGCGTGCGGCTGGAAACAGGTACGTGGCGGCCGTGGCCTGCGCGCCGGTTTCAGCGGGGTCCGGAGAAACTGTTTTTCACTTGATGTACCCCAAGTGCGATAGAAATGCATTAAACTCAGAGCCCTTTCCAAAAGGCCCGGCTTAGAAAACAACGCTCTCAGCATTTGGACACAGGCTCTGTAAAAATATCATCTGGAGGCTCTAATATACTGACGTCGAAGGGGAAATAAGTTGACTCCTTAAGCACATTTATTTGAATTCATATTCCCCCGTGACACAATCTCCCAAAACAACTAACGAGGACTGGTTTATTATTCTGTGTTTCTTTGGCTCAGCCCTTTCAAGTCTTCCTCTAAGTGATGCTCTCCCCGTTTCTGTTTCCTAATTGGTAAAGGTGTGTCATGGCTACATCCTCGTGGTTGTGAATATTAAGTTATTTAATTCTTCAAAGCCCTTTGCAGAGTACCTGCTGCATAATAAGAGTTGGGTGAGAGAACACTGTCATTGCCTCACAGTATATGAACGAAACTGAGCAAATTACTCAAGGCCTTTGGACATTTTCTCTTATACATGTGTACGATGACAGATGGCACTTTGGACTATAAAAGTTGAAACATAAAATTACACAGAACAGAGACAACTCCAAACACGCAGGAAGATTCTAGGTGTCCCTATATTCTATATAATGACTCCCTAAAAAAAACTGGGACTTGGCTGGGTAGACATAGGTAACTAGGAATATTTCAAGCTTTCAGATCAATTACATACTATGAAATGCACAAGAAATGCAAAATACATTTGGTTACAAATGCTGTGAAATGTTATATGGGGAGAAGGGGTGCTCTGCTTTGAAATTTGCAACTGGAATTGTTCAAGTTGGGGGACAACAAAGGGTTTTCCTATTCTCAAAAATATTGGGGGGGCTCGTTATTATTCACATCCATTTAGTGCACTGTGTTCTTGGGGAAACACCCACTGTATATTCAGTTGATGTAAAGTGATCCATCTGAGGAAATGAGATTTAGCTTAACAAAAGGAAATTTTCATTAACAATTGAAGGTTTGAGAAACCTAGGCTATTGAATGAAACACGGGCAAAATACAAATAACCCTCCATGGAAATAAATCCCCAATTCTTTCTCTTTTTCCTCATTTAAGTGCCGTGCTGTCCAGCTGGTCTGACAATAACCCAGGTCACCCAGTCAGTCGTCAACGTGAGCTGGACAGTTGGGACCGGGGCCCTAACCTACATGACAGTTCTGGAGTCACCCACTGGACAGTCTAAGTGTCACACCCATCAAAACCACTGCCTCCTGGGATGCATCACATGTGGCATCAATTACACAGTGGCCTTAAAAGCAATTAGTGCCACTGGGCTGACTGCAGACTGCGCCTACCACAGCTATACCTCTAGTAAGTGCATTCTCAACTCCAGCTCTACCGTGTCAGCGAGGACCTTGACCGGTCATCGTAAGTTCAGCCAGAAACCCTTCCTTCCCATTCAAAAACATACTGTCTCTCTACCTACTTGGTGTTACAAATTCAGGTTGCCTTCTAAAATGTTTCGTATTTCTCTTGACTTAGGACCGCCAAACTTCAGAGGCTTCTGTTGGTAGCTGGTGAATTAACTCCCCTGCTAACAGGGTCCGGGCACACCTTTTCCAAAGGGAAGGCAGACTTTTGTGTGACCCAGCCCACCCGCAGCATGGAGGAACAGGCTGGCAGAGTTTTCAGAACACACGTAGCGCAGATGTTATAACAGGGTCCGGCACAAATAACACCCCTTTTTCATTACAAAATCTTTTATTAAAAAATCATAAGCATGTAATTCTGTACTAGCACCGTATCACACTCAAGCCCCCCCATATGACATTTTAGGTGAAAGGTTCAAATTCGAAGTATAAATTACTACACCCATATTATTACCCAACCAACCACACTCCCGCAGGCGTTACTTCTGCCAGACCCTGTATTTGCCTTGAGTGTTCTCTTCTCGTTCCTATTGTGCTACTCCCTCTCTCCTAAGCCACTCCAGCTCCTTCTGTGGCTTCTAATTTCCACAAGCTAAAGGAACACTGTCTACTGACAGTGTTGTGTCTCAAGCGTCACAAAGACCAAATCAGCAGGGAATAGCAGGGAAGGGAGAAGGGGTACAGGGCTTGCAAATCGGGTTTCTCCTGTGTGATTCTAGTCGGTCCCCTGAAGGGCTTCCTGGAGCACTGTTTTGCGAGAAAGCCGAGGATGCCTCCCAGGCCGAATGGGAAGAAGTTCAACGATCAGTTGGTCTCATCTGTCAGGGGATGTGGGACAGGAGAGTTGAAATGTAATTTTTCATCCCAGGGGTAGCAGAAAGAGTCTGCAGCTAGGCGTATAAAGACATAGCTTCTTATCAGCTGTGTGGCCTTATCTTTCCTGCTTCTGTTTCCTCGTTGGGAAGAGAAACAGGAATAATCATAACGTGAAAACATTTATAGCGCGCTACAAATATGTCGGCTGGCTTGCGCTGCCTCGGTTCTCGCCCTGATATCCAGTTCTGGAAATATAGCCCTTTGCTTAGCTTCTCACACACATCTCCCACCCCCCTTTTTTTTTTTAAAGAATAAATCCCACATGCCCAATTATCTATAATTGAATTTTTAAATGATTATACAAGCACATCATTATTTCTGTGACCAAGGAATCCACCTTTGGTGCCCTGCTTGACACCTACTGTGTGACCTCCTCAGTGCATTTGGAAAAGAGGAAAAAAACACCTAGTCAACCAGCGTGGATAATGTGTGACCAGCAAGGCTTAGTCACCTGCCTGTTGTGTAAGTGGCTGCTCGCCTGGTGTCACGCTACTCAGCTCAGCACAATAGGTCTTTTCAATTAAAGCTGAAAGCGGTTAATTATATTTAAATTCAATCCCACTAAAATCATATGAAAGTAGGGCACTAGGAAGGCCCTTGACAAGGATTCTCTGCCTTTGACTCATCTGCAACGCGTTACCTGCCGAGTGTGGACTTTTGGACTCACCCTTGTTCCCTACGAAAAATCCAGCCCTCCCCGCCGGCCCTCCATGGATTGCTTTTCTTTCTTACGGTCTAGTGCGTTTACTTAACTGCTTTTACCCATGAATTTCTAATCACGTGACCCACCATGGACCGAACTGAGTACCTCTTGCAACCTTGCTCTAATCATGTTTTACTGAGAATGAGTCATTTATATTGTTTCGCCCCAGTGACAAAGGCCGTGTTTGTGTGATGGGGGAAGAAGCGATTTGTGCACCTTTGTTTTCACCCTTCAGGTGCCTGCTGCCCGTTGGGAGTGAAGTTGTATAGGCTGAGTCCCACCGGCGTCCGCATCGACTGGCAGGCCGCCAGGGGCTCCGCCAACTACAGCACCGACCTCTATGGCTCCAAAGGCATCTTCACGTGTTCCCCAAGTGCCGGCCTCAGTTTCTGTGACGTCACCGAGATACCCTGCGGGGACGTATATACTGTGATGGTCTCGCCAGTGGATGAGACAGGCCTGAAGCTCACCTTCTGTCCGAAAAAAATCTATTCAGGTACCGCAAGCTACGACCCTTTATTTCAAACGAACCCCTCACTCAGTCTGTGAAGTAAGACGCAGAGCACTCACGCTTACCTGTGGGAAGGAAGGTCAAAGAGGGTTTGTCGTTTCTACATCCTGTAGACTGATTCTGGCTGCTGGGAACACCTGGCCTCTTCGGAATTGTGCTGCTTCTTTGTCATTTGACTTGGAGACACTCTGTCTTCCCTCTCCCGCTCTCCTCCTTCAGGAAAAGGGCCAGAGGTTTGCTACCTAAATTGTAAAGCCAATTCAAAATGATTTCCTGCTTTGAGATTTGGGGATCGATTTTTTTTAAAAAGAAAAGATTTTGTTTACTTATTTTTATAGAGCTGAGAAGGGAGGGAGAGAGGGAGAGAAGCATCAGTGTGTGAGAGATACCTGGATCAGTTGTCCCTTGCACACCCACACCTGGGGACCTGGCCGGCAACCCAGGCATGTGCCCTGACTGGGAACCAAACCGGTGACCTTTCGGTTGGCAGGATAGCACTCAATCCACTGAGCCAACCCAGCCAGGGCTGGGTTTAGATTTTTAACACAGTCTTAGAGATAACGATAGACACCCTGAAACGTTGGAAATTAAGATACTCGAACTTTTATTTGCACAGATTCAGCCTTATGACTGAAGAAAAGTTGGAGGATCAGAAAAAATGAATTTATAAGTCATAAGCGAGGTTTGGCAATATGTGGTCACGAAACACGGCTGTCAGCACGTGGCATCTCACCAGGGCTGGCAGAAAAGCACGAGCCATCTTCCTGCCCCGTATTCCAGCACCTGCCTTCTGCCACCTTGCCCCGGGCACAGCCGTGTACTTTTCAAATACTTCCAAAAAAAAAGAAAAAGAGAAAAAGAGATGAGACCTGCAAACACAGGGAAAAGAATAAATATTGGCTCAGAAATCTTTACCTATAACCAGGGTCTGACATTTCCAGTCACGTGCAGGTCCAGGAGGGCCCCTGGGCATGGGATCAGGCCAGTCCCTTGTCAGGGGTGGAGTTCTCCCCATCCTTGGCTGTCATGCTCTGATTCCTTATTTTTTCATTATCTTGTCCAGAGGACAAGCTGGCCAAAACATGGCCCTATGGGAAGGGACAGAAATAGGTTGTTGGGGTGGGGATGAGCTCTTAGGAAGAAGAACCTACAACTCATAACAATATTTCATCATATCTGCGTCATGTTTTATAGTTTATCAAGTGCGTTCACATTCAGTGTCTCATTGAATGCTCAAAAGAAATCTCATTAATGCTCAGTTTCCTAGGTAAAAAAAACAAAAACAAAAACAAAAAACAGGCACTTGGGGAAATGTTTTGTTGTTTTTCTTTTCGTTTTTGCTCAGTGTCGGCGATCCCTTACTCTAATAATTAGGACAGCATTGTAAATGCTAATAATGACCAACATTTACTGAGGGCTATGTGCCGGCCGCTGTTATAAGGGCTTTACATGTATTAATTGATCCTTATAATAACCTTATGAGGTTGGAGTTCTTCTTACCACTTATAGATAAACTGAGGCACAGGGTAGTGAGGTGACTTGCCCAAGGCCATGCTACTAGTAGTTTCTCCTCCTGTTACTCAAACTGGTTCTTATTCATTCTTTGGTTTACTTTTCCTTTATTCTTTCTTAAGTTGTATCTTAATCCTCTTAAATATCTCAATAAGTCTATTTTAAATGCTGGGTTTTGATTTATTGCAGTAACCTGCTCTGGAAGTACGCTTGGAATGGGTAAGTCATTTTTCCCATGGATGAAATCGAAGCGGATTTTCCTGTTGCATTTTCAGGTCCCTGTGACGTCAGGGTCAAAGCTGACTCTTCAGTTAGTCAGGGAGGCAAATGCCAGGGTGTCTGCTTCCAGTTTGCATGGATGGATGTGCCCAGGGGAGGAAAAGGGGTGCTGAGGGGAGACGGGAAGAAAAATAACACTCACGGCCTCCTGGGGTGCACGCAGGCCCGAGCCCATCTAGGCTATTCTGGGTGCCCCACGGAGGCCAGCGACAGGCCAGACTGCAGAGATGACCGCACAGAGTTGTGCATGCCAACCCAGTCTCGACCACGGGCTGCTTCATGAGAAAGCTCGTCACACTCTTCTAGGGGCCGGCTTGGTTTCCAACCTTGGGAAAAGCCGCAGGGGCTGTTAAAACCCCAAGCTCCAGACAGGGCGTGCCCAGTCGGACATGGCTGACTTCAGAGGATGTGAGTGGAAATGAAGCCTTCCTCCCAGCACCGCCACCAGGCTACCTCCCAGTGTGGGCCAGCCTGCCCTCCAGCACTTCCTTCCGCAGGCAGGGCTTGGACCTGGAGCCTCTCCCCATCGCCTGGCCTCTCTTTCCTCTCCCAGACCACTGCTTTTCTGAGCACAGCGAGATACCTGCAGGTCTGAAACACGCACAACCCCTGTTAATTTTTAAAGGGTTTCTGTTTCCAGTGCCTACAGGGAAACAGGCCTCGCTTATGAAAAATGAGCTGAGAAGAAACTTCTGAATTACAAAGAACAACTTTGAAACCATACTACCAAAGTGCTAATGACCTAGTCTTCAGTGAAACGTACGTGGGCCTAGGTCTGCATTCTCCGAACCTATTTCCAATATTCTGGTGGTTTTTAATCAGTGCTTCCCTGAGCCATGGAGGGACAACTGAAGCATGGTGGGGCGGGGGGGTGGGGTTCCTGGTAGGAGAGAAGTCTATATCCTGGGCTTCCTTAAGATTTTGTTAAAGAAAGAGCTGCAATGCTTTTTTAAAAAAAAATGCTTGAAAACCATCACTCGTAGGCTCTGCTTCTTCTCCTCACCAGAAGGCTTGCGTGAAAGGTACCATCTCGGCCCCACCCTGATGCACTCAATCCCCAGGTGTCTCACGTGCATATTCAAGTTTGAGAAACACTGCTTAGTACTGTAGCAGTTCTCAGACACTCCTGGAGCTCTGAGGGAGGATATGGAGGCCCAGGCCTGCTGGAGTGGGACAGGGCCTCCCTCTGTAGTTCTCGCCCCCTCCCCCACCCCATCCCTCTGGGCTGCCTTAATGATTGCTTCTCCCCTCTGTAGTGAAATTCAGTCTCCAGCCTGTTATCTGCCTCTCTCTTTAAGCAGATCCTTATAGAAATCTTGCAAATTCCTCAAAAATAAGAATTAGCTGAGTTACGTGAGGGCCACTCTATCTAACACAAATTCCATCACTTCGCCAATATCGGCATTTTTCCTCCCTGCCACAGGAGTAGGCAAATTAGGTCCCTGGCTGACATGGGGCCTCCAGATATGCTAAGGACAGCCTTAGCAATCTTTTTTTTTTTTTTTAATTTATTGGTTTGAGAGACAGAAAGGTCGGGGTGGGGGAGAGAAACATCAATTTGTTTTTCCACTTATTTATGCATTCACCGGTTGATTCTTGCATGTGCTCTGACTGGGGCTCAAACCTGCATCCTTGGTGTATCAGAACAATACCCTAACCAACTGAGCTATCCAGCCAGGGCATCCTTGGGAATCTTGTTGGTCTAAGACCTTTGGCTTTCTTTGACTCTTGGATTGTCCTAAAGATTTTTCCTTTATTATTATTATTATTATTATTATTATTATTATTATTATTTCTTAGGTTTTTCAATGATCTTTTTTTTCTTTTTTCAAACGGATTTGGGTGGGGGGAGAGAGAGAGGCGTCATTGCGAGAGAGAAACAGACAGGTTGCCTCCTGTACGCACCCCGACTGGGGACTGAGTCCACAACCTTCTGCTACAGGATGATGCTCCAACCCATGGCGCCGCCTGGCCGGGGCCCAGCAACCTTTGGTTTAACTGAGCCTGCCAAGTGATTCTGAGGCACCCTAAGGTTTCAGAACCATGGCTCAAGTGCAAGGAGGCTGCTCTGATGCTGGGAATTGGAGGCAGGTTGAAAGGGAGGGGGGAAACCCATGTATTTGAGGTGGCAGGGCTTTAACAGGAGGTAGACTGCAGGGTGTGTGCCTGACATCACTCCGTGGGGAAGTCCATCGTCTTCAGCACCCAGGTCTTTACCGTCACCTACCCATTCCAGGGAACTTTGGGGACATTTCCTCTTCACAACTCCCTCAGCAATTGATTTATGTTTTCTCTACAACAATGCTCTCCCCGAACCGTTAAAATCTGGGAGACCCTGAAAACAGAGCAGCTGGCCTGGGCTAGAAAGGAAAGCGTTTTGTCCTGGGTCCACAGTCTGAGCTCAAAGAAGCTCTTTAGGAGTATTCATTTCACGAAGCAGGACCGAGGCCTCCCTGGTTTGTTAGGCCCTGCTCGTCAGTTTCTTCTTGCCCTTTGAACAGTTCAGACTCTGAATTGCCGGCTCCCCTCCTGTGAAATAGCACTTCAGATCAAAATAGTAGTCTAAATCCCAGACACGTTTGAGGGCTTTTTGATTTAAGGGAACGTTTGCATATGTCATGCATCTTGTGGCTTCTTCCCTCGCTTGTCCTTCTCAGTGATTTACAGGGGGAAGAGAAATGCGGAATGACAGAGCGAGCCACGATGACAGCGGAGGCTTGACCTAGTGAGTAATTCGAATCGACGTGGTGTGACTCAAAGGCAAGGTTTTTTGGTCTTTGTTTTTAGATTTTACTTATTTTATTTTTAGAGAGAGGGGAAGGGAGGGAGAAAGAGAGGGAGAGAGACATCAATGTGTGGTTGCCTCTCAAGTGCCCCCTACAGGGGACCCAGCCTGCAACCCAAGCATGTGCCCTCACTGGGGAATCGAATTGGCAACACTTTGGTTCTCAGGCCGGTGCTCAATCCACTGAGCCACACCAGCCAGGGCTTTTTGGTCTTTATTTTTAAGGATTCTTTGCATGTCTTTTACAGGGTTGTCTCAAATGTTAGCGTGAATAGAAATTGAAAAGACCTATTAGAATACACAATGCATCTAGGATAGGACAAGCTCTATAGAAGAACAAGTGATTCCACTTCCTGAGACGAGATCAGGTTGTGTCCTCACCTGCATAGACTTCAAGATATGCTGCGGAGAGAACTCAGGAGAAACGCGGAACCAGAGAGTCCTCTGGAAGGCTGCCAGAGCAAGTCAGTGCTCCCCGGAAGTCCTGGGCGCAGAGAAGCTCTGCTTAGCGGATTATTTCTGAGATTTCGCATCCAGACACACTACAGACCAATGCATCCACTTTCCAAGTGTTTCATCAACACCAGCACTGGCCATGCAGCCCTTTAACCATTCAAGTTCTGGAACTGCCCACTCCCAGAGAAGGTGACATCAAGCCACCACACAGAGACGCTGCTCATCCCCAAATAAGCCACCAGGACTTCAGCATAGGGTGGCTGGCAGCAGCTGCCAGGCCCAGCAGCGGTAACAAACAGCCTCATCTCCAGTCTAGAAGAGGCCAAGTTGCTTGCAGTGTTCACCAAGCCAAAGCCTCAGGTGGCGCAGCCTCCCTGGAGCACCTGGGAAAGCAGCTGCTGGTCTACAATGCGAAGGACCTCAGCCATGCTTCTGAGCGTGCAAAGGCTTCAGATGGAGAGACCGCTTGGGGCAGACCCTCAACTGTGGCAGACTGACATCCGTGTATCCTTGGGTTGGGGGGAGAACCACCCATCT
This sequence comes from Mormoops blainvillei, assembly GCA_004026545.1. NCBI lineage: Eukaryota > Metazoa > Chordata > Mammalia > Chiroptera > Mormoopidae > Mormoops > Mormoops blainvillei. Next base: position 66,622 of record PVJD01004133.1, on the reverse strand, counting down.
TGTTGGCTATATCCCCCATTCATACTGTAACTGCTTTTTTCCTCTTTGAGGAGGAAAGGCAATGATTATACATAATACAAACATGTTGTACCTAGAAAAATGTGTGTCCCTCGAATGCCAGTAAACTTATTATAAAATAGTACATGCAGGACTTGTGTAACGCACACACAACCACAGTGTTGACTCCCCCAAAGCATAGCTGTGGAGCCAGGAACTGTATTAGGACCAACCACGGAATTCGGAGCATGGAGTTGGGCCTCAGGTAAACTACGGGGGAGGACAAGCCTCCTTTTATCTGTCCCTTTTCCCTTTCTGCATAAGATTGATGAGAGACACACACTGTGACACTAATAAGAGACACTCCCCATAGCACCTGCATTTGGAAAGGAGGCGAGCTACAGACCTCTGCCGATGGGATTTTCTGCCACAGAGGTACTCACAGAGGGGGCCTGAGTTGAGTTCACGTTTGTTCCAGTGAATGGACGGGACTTAGACGGGGTCATCTGCCGCACTCGGGGAACTCGTTACTCAATACCGATTCCCAGGTACCACCCCTGCAGGTTCTAACTCATTTTAGGGTTTGTCACAAATACAGATTCCTAGGTCTGTGAATCTATATTTGTGACAAACCCACCAAGTGATTGTGACATGTGGCCAGGTTTGGCAACCTTCATAGGCTTGCCTTGGCGAGCTCTTCCTTGAAGCACAGTTTCAGTGATGGAAGGCCAAGTGTTAAAAGAGAACTGAGGCATATTAAAAATTTTGAGTTTATTCGAGCAGAAATTGATTTGAATTTGGCAGCAGGAAGCCGGAAGTGGTTAGAAGCACTTCATCCGCAGGAGCCTGGGGGAAAGAGCTTTATAGAGGAGCCGAATCGAATCAGAGATATCGTTTGACTGGCTATCGCTGCAGCTGTTGTCTTATTTGGAAAGGCCTATTTGGCTGTTTGTGATTGGTTGTCCTTAGGTTTTGGTTTCTGAACCTTGAGGCTCGCACAGACTTGGGTGTCGGTGTGCTTAGGTAGGCTGCTAAACTATTAGAACCACCTCCGGGAGGTGGGGGTGGGTGGGGCTGGGGGGAAAAAAAAGAATTAAAAAAAAAAAGAACCACCTCAGTCTAATGGCTCCCTAATTTAATTAATTTAACAGGAGGTACAGATCGAGGAAACATTGTGGGATCGAGGAAACATTGGTAAGAAGATCTGGAGGGTTCAGGGTGATCCGTGCCCTGGGAGGGCAACCATGCACTGGGGCAGCTTTCCAGACTGTGGTCCAGAGCCCACGTGAGACTGTGCTGACACCAGAGAGAGCTGTGTCCATGTCTGACCGGCATGGCCAAAGGCCAAACGGAAGGCCAGGATCCCTGGTCTTAGGACACCAGGGAGCTGGGACCAGTACACCCATATCCTACAAACATCAGGGCACAGAAAATGAAATGACTGTCTACATAGCTAGGCATTTGGGGCTGGGCTGCTTTTGTCAGAATTCCACAGAAGACAATGTGGTCCAACCCAGCGGAACATAAAACCAATTGATGGATGGATGTAGCATGTACTACACGCTTCTAAATGCTGTCCATGTATTCATTTCATTCTCGTAACAACCCCATGAGGTAGCAAATAATCCAGTATGGTAGCCTTTATACAGATAAGGAAGGTGAGACCCAGAAAGGGCAGGTAGCTCACCCATATTTACATAGCTAACCAGTTCAAACACAAATTCTCAGGAGGCCCAATAAGTATGTAGTATTGATTAGACCTGCTAATCCATGGTATCTTTATGGAAAATATTTCTCTGCATTATCACGATTTATCAATTATTATCAATTATTAATGAAGACAACCTTGGAATAGGATGGCGAGTGAGTGACTCTAACTCAAGAGCTTTTACACTCAGCCCCAGTTTATTTTGGCTGTTCCTTTGCTCTGCAAATTGTACAAAGCAGGCTTTTTTTTCTTTTTTTTTTTTATCCCTGACCAGTGTTGGTGGATTTTCCTTTCTATTCTGACACATCCTGTTCAGGGACTTCAAATTCATTGTTCAATTTGTTTAGGCAAACAAACTAGAGGGGACCAGAGAGACAGCTCAGAGAGGTGGTTATGCAAAACCAGGGGAGCAAGGGAAGGGAGGCGACATTCTCAGATGGGAATGGCGATGGCCTCGGAGCTATCCTGAGTCCTTTCAGGCCTTAGTTTTTCTGAATCTCAGTTTTCACATCTGCACAATGGCCATAAAGATTGTCATCTTGTCGGGTTGTGAAGTTTGAGGTTATTATATTCAGCACGTAAGTGCAATGAAATCGAGGAGTTTGAAGTCACACTGCTGCTTGCAGCGTGTGGATCTGTGTCTGGTTGTGACTAAGGGCCACCCTTGCTATTTTGCACTACACACCACCCTGGAATCTGGCCTTCAGGGGCACGAGCCCCAGCTGTCCCACATGTAACCCAAGTCAAACTTCCAACCCAGAAGGGACTTTCTGTGTCACTCGGGGGCACCCAGGCATTCTCAAGAGCGGGAGGTGCAGGCACCTCATCCACCTCCCTCTTCCGTCTGGGTTTGACCCAAGACGGTCAAACTGTTTTGGTTTGGCAAGGACTGCACTTCAAGAAGGGTGGGTCTGCACTGTCCTTTTCTTTGTGGCTTGGGACTAGCAGAACCCGATTTACAATTGAAACGTGAAAGAGAAATAGTGTGTGCATGTTTAAAATTTTGAGCAGCTGGGTCCATTTAATGTAGGTTTAAAAGAGGTTATGGCTCCAGCTTCCATTCTCATATATTCCTTGATGGAAAAACCATTCATGCCGCTAAAAAGTTTAACAGTATATTTTAAAGATCTTATTGGCTTTATTCAATGATCTTCATGAGTCAGTGTCCAAGCTAGCAGATAAAAAGGAGCCCCGAGGGGCTGTACTAAATGAAAGACTTTTATAGGTAGAAGGGAGCAGGATTGGGGAAGATACACTGGCAAAAAGCGGATTAATTTTTGTAAGGTTACTTTCCTTTAGGGAATGGCTGGGGTCTAACAGGCAGATTCACCAGCGGTTCCTGATTGATCAGTTTAGGATTCCATTTCTGGGAGAGCCCAAAATGTAATTAAGTCTTTGGTACATGAATTTATGTTTAGCAAATAAATAATTACTGTTTTATTGGTTCATTTATGTATATCATCAAGGCATTTGCTTTAAACCAACTTTTGACTACTTTCAGCCTGTCAGGAATTGAGCTCTATAATTAGACTATAAATTCTGCAGACGTAGGTTTCTCATTTCTTCGACTTTACTGAAAATTCTGCACAATTCTGGGCACAGTGGAGGTCCACCTCCTAGTTCTACACAATCATTATGTGCTTGGAAAATGAATAAAATAAACTTTTGGACGGGGTACATTTCTCACTCGGTTGTTGAACTGGCTACTGAATGAAGTCTGTTTTGAAGCCCTTTGCAAAGCGAATCTCTCCCTTCTTCATGCACAATACCCGGGGAACTGGAAATTTCATAGATCGCGTCCGCGCACGTCTTTGATGCTTCTGACGTCACCTGGCGTCGAACTTGGTAGGACCCGGCCTCCCGCTAGGGGGCGCGCGAAGGCACTTCCACCCGCACTGCGCAGCCTCCGTCCAGGGGTGGGCGGGACCCCCGTACCGGCGCGCGTGGCGTCACCGGAGGGCGCGGCTGGTGGGTGGGGCGGGGCTGGCCCTTCCCGAGCTTCCCCTGCACAGCCCAAGTAGGTTGTAAGCGGGAGGAGGCGGCTGCTGCTCCTCTGCAGCGTTTGGAAGATGGCGCCGCCGGTGGCGGAAAGGGGGCTGAAGAGCGTCGTGTGGCAGAGTGAGTGCGGTGGGACGGGGGCTGAAAGAGAGAAGGCCGGAGGCGCCGTCACGCCCGGCGTGGCTTTGCGGCGCCCGACCGGCATTCTCTTGCGGAGCCGCCGCGGGCACTTGTTGCTTCGCGACCCCAGTCCCAGTGGGGACTTCTTCCTCCTTCCCTTCGCAGCCCTGTTTCTTGGCTGCGCCGGGGTGGGCGGGGTGCGGGGGACGCGGCCTGCTGGCTCGCGTCGGCCCGTGCGGGCCCGGAGGCCCGGCCCGGCGTTTCCTCCCGCGGGCCCCGCGCGGGTGCTCGGCCGCGCTCCCTTCATTGCTCCGCGGCCGCTCCGGTCGGCGACGTCTCCCGCCGGGGCGGTGCGCGCCCCGTGTGTGCCCGCCCCGCCCCTGCTCCCCACGCCGGAGTGTCCGAAGACGGCTTCTCCTGCGTCGTCCTGTTAGTCCCAGGGAGGGGTTCACAACCATAATTTTCAGTGTTCTTAAAAACAAACAAACAAAAAAAACCCCTCACTGTCAAAACGCAGCCTCCTTCCTCTATTCCTGGGGGATCCCACTTTGCCCACAGTCCCGGAGGAGGGAGAGGGAATGGTTCGCCTCGGGCAGAGCTGCACCCGCACCTCTGCCCCGCACCCGCCGGGCACTCCCTGCTGTTCGGCCGGTGCTACTTGCTGCTGGTCGCTGACGTTCCGCCCTTTCTCCCAGGACTTTTCGTAAAAGTCACTGCAAACCTAGGCCTGCTGGGCTGGAGAAGGGACGCAGCCACCCGACGGGAAGAACCGTCACTGTTGGGCATCGCTGGGTGCAAAGTAATTAGGGTTTAGTAGTGGGAAGGGAGCGACATCTAATTAGTAGTTCTGACCCCGGCTTGTTCGGCGAAGAACAGAAATGACCGAGTTAAAATTCTGGGCGCTGCAGAGTTCCCTGGGGGAAATGAACGCCAAATCAGTGACTGCCATTGTGCTTGACATACCAGGTGCTAAAACCAAGTGTGTAAAGAGAAGGGAAAAGAAAAAAGTTAGGAAAAAACATCTTCTTAAAAATTGGATAATTACAAGGTTGGCATTCTGCTTTTCAAGATTTTTGTGGCTCTCTTCTAAGATATAGCATTGTTTTAAAATCACAATCGCTGTTAAATACATTTATATGAAAATGGGTAACGAATTGTGTCATATAAATAATTTCCAGGGTGTATAGTGGTCCTTGGCATCAGCATTTATCAGGGAAAAAAAATGGTTAGTGATAGTAATGCCAGTCTTGATAGCATGGAAACTGGGCAAGAGAGGAGTTTAGAGGTAAGAAAATTTCCGTTTTGTGCAGTTAACCTCCTGAGGTAGCACCAGGATATCGAGATAGAGTATAGGATAAAGAAGACAGGAGACTGAAGGGAAGGAAAGAGATATAAGTTAAAAATAGCCGCGGCTGGTGTGGCCCAGTTGGTTGGATCAGTTGTCCCATAGACCAAAAGGTCGTAGGTTCAAGTCCTGGTCAGGGTGCGTACCTGGGTTGCGGGTTCAAACCTGGGTTGGGTGTGTATGAGAAGGAAGCTGATTGATGTTTCTCTCTCTCTCTCTCTCTCTCTCCCTCCCCCCCCCCCTTCCTCTCTCTAAAAGCAGTGGAAAAAAGGGTACTACCCAGGCATGTACCCTGACAGGAAATTGAACGAGGACCCTCTGGTTCACAGGCAGGCGCTCAAGCCACTGTGCCACACCAGCTGGAGCTACTTATCTCTGAATCTTCTGCCTCCACATCTTGATGTCAGTTGCCCTATTCTTCACCTTTCTAAGTTTTAGACAGTCTTCAAGCCCCAGTCCAGATGAGGCTACTACCTCCATCGTGGCTCCTCATTTTAACTCAGCCTCTTGTATTTCTGTAGCATTTAGTTTATTCTTCTCAAATGGCATGTCTCACTACTGCCTAACGTGAGTAGCTTCCTGAAGGCAGGCCCACTGTTGCGTCTTCTGGAGCTTAGAATTCAGAGCAAGCCCTAGCAGAATGCAGTGGAAAACAGTGCTCGTTAAAAGTAAATAGTAGATCAGTTTATAAATTTCCCCCATTTATTCAATAAATATTATTGAATTCATATGGAACTATAGCAGTAGAAGGCAGACAAGTTCCCAGCCTTCTCAAAACTTGTATTCAAATGGGGAATAATAGAAAATAAATATGCAAACAAAGATAAACATGATTATTTTAGTTTGTGATATACAGAGAGGGGCTGTGTTAGGTTGGTAGATCAGGAAAGGTATCTTTGAACAGGTGACATGTGAGCTGAGACCTAAAACATTAGAAGGAACCAGACTTTAAGGACTACCTGTTTAAAAAAAAAACTAATACTTTGGGTGCAAAAGCCTACATTTATTTACAAAACTAACTCCAGTACTTAAAATGCTTAGTATTTTGCATTTGTCACTTTTTGTTAGAAGGAAATGTTGACAAAAATGTCACCGATGAAAGGTTTTAAATAAAAATATGTTGAAGTTTAGAAAATAAACACACCACCGGAAAAAAACGCAATTAAATCAGCTAAAAGCAATGTCAGGCCACCCTTCTTTTTTTCCTCTTATCGGTGCAGTCTTTTTCTTTCTCGTCTATACACAATAGTCTAATGTAATGTCTGTAATTCATATTTTAGAGGAAACAGAGTAAACGAACCTAGAAAACTCATAAGTAAAAGTAATCACAGTGTATTCGAACTGATTTTTTTTTAAAGATTGATTTATTTATTTTGAGAGAGAGGGGAAAGGAGGGAGAAAGAGGGAAAGAAACATCAGTGCGAGAAAGAAACATCGGAGACTGGGTCCACAACCCAGGCATGTGCCCTGACTTGGAACTGAACCAGCAGCCTTTTGGTTCACAGGCTGGCGCTCAATCCACTGAGCCACACCAGCCAGGGTGAGCAACATTAAATCATAACCTTTCCCCCTTTCTACATTTTTCTTCTAGTCTTTATGTAGTGTCAGATATATTTTTTATTATTTGTCATTTTTTACTTCCTTTTTTAAAACATTGGCATATTTTCCGTGCTCCTTCATAATTTTTGTAGTTAACATTTTTAATCATTATTAAATACCTTGATGTGGCAAAAAAAAATAGCAGAAAAGATTATAAAATAAAAGTAATCTAGCTCTCAACCCAGACCCCATCCTTCCTCTCCAGGGATAACCAACACTCTTAGATTTTTTTCTAAATTCTTCTTGAAGTTTTACCCTGGCTAGGTAGCTCAGTTGGTTAGAGTGCCATCCCCATGCACTAAGGTTGCAGGTTAAATCCCTAGTCACCAATGAGTGTACAAATAAGTGGAACACCAAACAATGTTTTTCTCTCTGCTCCCCCGCTCCCACTCTCCTCGTTTCCTCTGTCTAAAAAATCAGTCAGTAAGTAAAAAATAAATTTTTCAATTTTTCTATGCAAATATAAGCACATATAAACTATGTTTTGGTTTTAATTATCTTTTATGTCTTCTTTCATTCTGGTCACTTCTTTCAGTTAACTACAATCTCAGTTGGAGGCATGTAGGTGTTTAGTCTTGTACTGTAATTGAATTCAGTTCAAGGATGGGCTATAAGATTTGTGGAAAACTGAAGGACTTGGGGGGGGGGGCGGGGTTACAGGAAATGGGGAGAAGTTGGTCAAAGAGCACAAACTTCCAGTTAGAGGATGAATCAGTTCTGGGGATCTAAGTCACACATTGTGGCGACTGTAGGTAACAGTACTGTGAGGTATACCTGAAACTCACTCAGAGAGTAGATCTTGAATGTCCTCACCCCTGAAAAGAAATGGAATTATGTGACATGATGGAGGTGTTAACTAACACTAAGGGGGTAATTATATTATAATATATGTTTATCAAATCAACACCTATACTTTAAAATTATGACATAGTGTTCTATGTCAATTATATCTCAGTAACATTGGGGAAAAGGGACGGAAGGACTGACCTAATAGATGAAACTCTGATGATGAATATGGTCTCCGAGGGACCATTTAGAGCAAGCCCTGCAAAAAGTAAGAGAATCGAGTCCCAGGATATAGTCATATTTAGAGTGCTAGGGAAATGGACCAATAGGTCAAGTAATTTTCATCAGTATTTAAAGGAAATACCTTTTTAGTTCTGTAGTGTTAGGTAACGTGGTTCCTTTGATTTCTGTCAGAACATAGCCTACCTGTGACCATATCGCTTTTCTTGATGCCCCTAATCTCTGTCCACAAAACTAGTTCCTTCTTTTTTATTTATTTTTAGGATGCCTCCACTGACTGTCTAGGTACCCTCAGATTCTAAGGCAGCACTTTCCAGTAGAAATAGAATGCAAGCCACATATGTAACTTAAAATTTCCTAGTGGTCACATTTTAAACACGTGAAAAGAAACAGGTGAAATTAATTTTAATATATTTGGTTTAACACAACATGTCCAAAATTATCATTTGAGCATATAATCAATAGAAAAGAATATTTTACATTCTTTTTTTGTGCTAAGTCTTTGACATTTGGTGTGTAATTTGTATTTGCAGGACATCCCAGTTAGGCTAGACACATTTCAAGTGCTTAACTAGCCACATGTGGCTAGTTTCTAAGGGTTTAAAGACTAGAGAGATGAGTTCTGCCTAGGGAACTCTTCAGTCTGTTCCATTGTAAATTCCATGAGCACTCATTTCTTAAGAGAAGGACATAAATACAGTAAAAACCAGGCAAAATGTCGGTGATGTTTCAGCTTGTTTGAGGTATACAGGAATAAGGAAAAGGAAGTAGAATAGTATTTCAGTGTTGAACTCTGTCTGAAAAAATCCTTCATTTTTGCCGGTAGAGTACCAGAAACCAGTGCTTTGGACTTAACTAATGGTTAAATACTTCAGGCTTTTGTCACAATACTCATAGTCTTCCTTGCAAACACATAAGCTCCTTAACTAATATTTCTTAACACTTTCAAACCTTCTCAGTCACAATAAAACCTTCCAGATCAAAATTCTTATGATGAGTATTAGTAACCCTTAATATACCCTGTGCTTCAGTATTTCATTCTTTAATATGATGCCAAAAATTTGATGGTAAATGTCCAAAAGTGTTAACTTAAAACAAATATAAATTGGTCCTGGCTGGGTAGCTCAGTTAATTAGAACGTTGTCCTGATTCACCAAAGTTGTGCGTTTGATCCCCAGTTAGGACACATACAAGAAACAACCAATGAATGCATAAATCAGTGAAACAACAAATCATTGTTTATCTCCTTCTCTCCCTCCCCACTTCCTCTCTGTCTCTCAAATTAATAAAAGAAACAAAAATATATAAATGAGGAAATAGAAAAGTTTAAATGAATTATATAAACATTTCATTACCAAGAATTGAGTTACTATAATTTACATTTTAATTATTTCATTTATTACGTAATGCATAGTACTACAGTTTTCAAAGTAAACTGAAGATTAATAAAACCTACTAAATGTGGGAATTGCCTTGTAGAGTTGAATAATGTTTTTGTGAATTACCTATATGAGTTCTTTTATTTTAATACATAAGAAAAAATAGTGAACTAATTTAAAAAGTATATTTAGTTTTGAAAATCATTGCAAGGAACATGGATAATTATTGATTATAAATTAAGACTGGATATTATATATTTGTATTCTTACACTGTGATATATTTTCTTGCAAATTGTAGTAAATCAGGAAGAAGAGTACTTAATCCAGTTTTGATTACATCTGATGATGTAATTTAGCAGTGGGCTAGTTAGGGATTTTTCCATGGGTTTTTTTTGTTTTGCTTTCATCCTGCTTACTTGGGATTTAAGTAAATAAGGAAAAACAAATCAGATAATACTTTCAGAAATATTTTTCAGATGGTTATGTACTTAAATATATTAGCTTTTTTATTATACTCTTATTCTCAAAAGTTTAAAAATATATTACAGTTTAAGTGTTACCATGTAGATTAAATTATAAAGAGAAATGGAATTTAACATAGAGTTTAACAAGAATATATGCTTTTTATGTAGCTTAGCAGAATTTCAAATTGGTTAGTTCCCCAGCCATCTTGGAGCTTTTAATCACTTATTCTGTTATTGTATTTCTAACTGTATTTTTTTCTTTTTCAATTTTATGAAATAAAAATAGTTCTAGAGATTGGTTGTGTAATTATGTGCATACACTTTTGTTTTAGGATGTTCTAGATTTTATTTTATAATGTTAAGTAACTAAATTGACGCATTAATATTCATCAAGACTCAAGCCAAGCATGTCTCCAGTTGCCTTTCTAGAGCACCTTCAATATGGATTACTTCATTAGGACAGAGAATGGGAGACACAGTAGTTATGTCTCCTATAAAGAAGTTTTTCACTTGTTATGATATGTCCCTGTATTCCACAACTAATGCATTTATTGTGATTAAGTGATAAATTGTGTCTCTGACTGAGGTTCTCATTTTCCTTTTTTTCCCCTCCCCTTTATTCCCCTTCACCTTACACCCACCCCCTCCCACCAACATTCCCCCCTTTAGTTCATGTCCCTGGGTGGTACATGTAAGTTCTTTGGCTTCTCTATTTCCTATGCTATTCTTAACCTTCCCCTGTCTATGTTGTACCTGCCATTTATGCTTCTTATTCCCTGTACCTTTTCCCCCATTCTCTCCTCTCTCCCTTCCTGCTGATAACCCTCCATGTGATCTCCATTTATGTGGTTCTGTTCCTGTTCTACCTGTTTGCTTAGTTTGTTTTTGTTTTTATTTTTTTAACTTCAGGTGTTGGTAGTTGTGAGTTTGTTATTTTACTGTTCATATTTTTGATCATCTTTTTCATAGATAAGTACCTTTAACATTTCATTTAATAAGGGCTTGGTGATGATGAACTCCTTTAACTTGACCTTATCTGGGAAGCACTTTACCTGTCCTTCCATTCTAAATGATAGCTTTGCCGGATAGAGTAATCTTGGATGTAGGCCCTTGCCTTTCATGACTTCGAATACTTCTTTCCAGCCCCTTCTGGCCTGTAAGGTTTCTTTTGAGAAATCAGCTGAGTCTTATGGGAACTCCTTTGTAGGTAACTGTCTCCTCTTCTCTCCTGCTTTTAGGATTCTCTCCTTATCTTTCATCTTGGGTAATATAATTATGATGTGCGTTGGTTTGTGCTTCTTTGGTCCAAATTCCTTGGGGCTCTCTTGAGCTTCCTGACTCAATCTGGCTTTCCTTTGCCAGATTGGGGAAGTTCTCCATTATTTGTTCAAATAAGTTTTCAATGTCTTGCTCTTCCTCTTCTCCTTCTGGCACCCCTATGATTCAGATGTTGGAGTGTCCCAGAGGTTCCTCAGCCTCCTCATTTTTTTGAATTCTTGTTTCTTCATTCTGTTCTGGTTGAATGTTTCTTTCTTCTTTCTGCTCTGAATCGTTGATTTGAGTCCCAGTTTCCTTCCCTTCACTGTTGGTTCCCTGTATATTTTTCTTTATTTCACTTTGCATAACCTTCACTTTTTCCTCCATTTTGCAACCATATTCCACCAATTCTGTGAGCATCCTGATTACCAAGTGTTTTGAACTCTGCATCTGTTAGGTTGGCTATCTCTTCATTGCTTAGTTCTGTTTTTGGAGCTTTGATCTGTTCTTTCCTTTGGGCTTTTTTTTTTTTTTTTTGTCTTTGCGCCTATTATGTTGTGAGGGGTGGAGCCTTTGGTATTTGAAAGCCTGCCAAGAGCCAAGCGAGAGGCATTGTTCCCTGTCAGACCCCTCCCCCACAGACAGCACCACAGGGCAGTGATGTGGTTGGCCTGCCCTGGCGAATATCTAAGTGTTGATACAGATTCCTAAATAATTCTTTTTTTTTTTTTCCAGAGATAAAAGCAACAGTATTTGATGACTGCAAGAAAGAAGAGGAATGGAAGGTAGAATTTGCATATTTTGCTCTTATATTGAGTACTTCAATATATTGTCCTTATTATACTTCTGTAAGCGTGTGGAGTCTGGAACCACACCACTTGTGTTCAGATCCTAGTTTCACTTAATAGGTATTGCTTCTTGGGCAGATACCTTGATCTCTCTATGCCTGTTTCCTTGTTTCTAAAACAAGGATAGTAGCACCCCATAGAGTAGTTGTGAATATTAAAATGAATTAATCCACGTACAGTGCTTAGAACAGTGCCTTGAACAATGACTCTACAAGTGGCATTTTATAATTTTAAGAAAATTTGTTGATAAAAATAATATACATTTAAAATGAACGTTCTCTGCTTCCAAATGGAAATATTTTCATTTGCTCACTTGAATATAATAACTTATGTGTGTATGTTGAGAAACTAAATCTCCAGGTCATGCAAGTTAAGATGAGTTGAGATAATTTTGCCTACTGTCCTGATATTTTAATTTTATGTTATAAAAAGTTTATGAGTTTGAGTAGGCTTAATGGATTAAATTCTGTTTTTTGTGAATTCTTATCAAATGTTTATACTATTTTTAAATTTATATTCAATTTAAGATAATGCTTTTAGATGAATTTACCACTAAGCTTTTGGCATCGTGTTGCAAAATGACGGATCTTCTGGCAGAGGGTATAACTGGTAAGTGTTACCAATACTCATCATGAAAATTTTATTGTGATTGGGAAAGTTTGAAGTATCAATAAATTTTAGCTAGTAATTGTGTTTGTAAGGGGTTTATGTCTTATTTTTTTAAAACTCTAGTCATAATAATTACACTGGGCATTCTTCTTTTCTCTGTGAAACTTCAGAATAACCTTGTAACTTGGGTATTTCCCCCCATCAGCTGAGACATATAATTAAGTACCACTTAGTAAGTTAGTTACTGTGTTGTTGAGTTTGTTCTCCAAATTTTTTACTTTTACATATTTGTTACAGTTTTGTATGTTGATGTACTATGTTTGCCTCAAGTGTTTTGATGAATGTTTGTGGTTTACATGAATTGCTTTTTAAATGGATAATAAGATTTATGTCATAAAATCAACTTTTGTGTACAAACCTATAATACTGACTTTGTAAGTTTCTCTTTATTACCTAGAAATAAAGCAATGAATTATAAGTTTAAATCAGCTTTAGTATATGATTATGAAAAAAATTACGCTGCTGCAAGTTGTTTCCTGTGTTGCTTGGACAGGTTATTTAACTTCCCTAAACCTCAGTTTCCTCATTTGTAAAATCCTTGGAGAGTTATTATGATGTTTAACGGATATTTCATGTAAAGTGCTTAGCCTGGTAACTGGTGTTATACTCACTATTATTAAAGTAGAATATTTTAAAAAAGAAATACATATTTAATTTTTAATGCATTTTCTTGGTTTCTTCATGGAATATTGATTGTTAATGCTGAGAAACCTAACCGTGAAATAACTGCTTTATCTTTTTTCTCATGATGAGCACTTAGCCCAGAGTTTAGTCTTAGGAAAAACACATTTTTAAGATTTTTTACTTTATCAAACAAAGACAAAAACAATTTAAACTCAAGATAGGTAAATGTGTTTCCCTGTTATTATAAATAAAGTATAATAATGTTTATTTTTTAAAAATTTTGAGTGTGTAAATGTTTGGTTATATAAAATGACTTTTTTTTGTTAGTTGTGGAGAACATTTACAAGAATCGAGAACCTGTCAGACAAATGAAAGCTCTTTATTTTATCTCTCCAACATCAAAGGTGAGTATTTTGAATCTTTAAAAAGTATGTTCTTTATTCTTTTTACTGTTGATACGAGTTTTCTTACAGAAAATTCAAAGTATAAGACAATACCCTTTATTAGAAAAATATTGCCATAAACTGGTTTGCTTAGGATTTTTTCTGTGTTAGAAGATAGTTTCATTTGTACTCTTTTCACTAAAAATATGTAAGTGAAAAATTCCTATCTCTTGCATATATGAAAGCAAAATTTAATTGTATAAAATGTTAGAGTTTCTTTGAATAATTTCTTAGTCGTGCAGTTCCTATTTAGCCATAATTTTTAAAAAGATTTTATTTATTTATTTTTAGAGAGAGGGAAAGGGAGGGAGAAAAGGAAACATTGATCAGTTGCCTCCCATATACATCCCAGCTGGGGACCGAACCCACAACCCAGGCATGTGCCCTGAGTGGGAATCAAACTGATCACTTTACAGGACGACACCCAAACAACTGAGCCACACCAGTCAGGGCAGCCATAATTTTTGAGAGGATCAAAATATACTTAAAAGAAGTAATCTTTGATTAATTTTTTATGTATCTTTGCGATTTTCTTATTATACATATATATGTATGTACATATGCATGCATGTATATATGTATATATGTGTGTATATACATATATTTTATGTCAAAGGAATTTCTTTAGTTTATAATCCAGCCATGATTTAACTCATAACTTAAAGCCAAACTTTTAAAGCCAAATAAAGTATCAGATTCTTTCGTTCTGTACAATATCTAAGAATACATTTTCTAACACATCCTTTGGCTTATTCCCACCTAGAATGTTAGTTTGCAATGCCAGTTCCATTTCTTCTAACTCTGGCAGACAGTATGAAAAAACCCATGTATTGACTAGGCTCTGACATACTGGCTGCTAGTGGATTTTAATGACATTTTATATCTTATTTGTGATATCAATTCATAAAATAAAATTCATGATTGGAAAAAATGCAAGCTAAAAGCACCATTTTTCACCAACTAAATTGACAGAGGGATTTTTAAAAAGTATACATGTGTGTATACATAAATCTCATATTCTAGCTATTGGTGGGTAATGGAGCACACACTATTGTAAACTGCTAGTGGGAGCATAGATTGAGACAACCTTTTTGGAAAATTATTTGCTGTTCTTTATCAAGAAGCTTAAAATAGTCCGTATCTTGTTATAAAGAAGTAATCAAATAATGGTTGTGTTAAATTTCTAGCAATAAATAAATCCAGTTAAATTCTTAGCATTAACAATAATGGTATGAAAGACTGTGTGGCCATTAAAAATGAGATTTCTAGGAAACTTTAATGATCCAGGTAAGAGTTCATTTTTTCATATTAAGTAAGAAAAGCAGGACACAAAATTGTATATTCCATGAAAGAGCGTAGGATTTTGTATACGAATGTGACTCCTTTTTCTACCACAACCAACTCCAGTTTCTCTTCCTATCCTCAGTCAAGTACTTGTTGGGCCCTACACGCCTCTGGGTGCAAGCGAGGCCTTGGGCTCCTCGCACACTGGTGGAGAAACCGGAGTCAGACCCCTTTCCCCAGGGGCTGGGCAAGCGTCTGGAGGCCAGATCGGACAGTTCCTGGGTAGGGATCATACAGTGACAGATTGCAGGAAGAGTTTGGTGCTGAGAGGCCTGTGAACCCCAGGGCAGGAAGTGGGATGTCTCAGAAAAGCCCTAGGGGTTTGCTTTTATGCCTTTAGCCCTCAGGCAGAGAAGCTCTTTGCCTTCCTCCTCTGGTGGAAGAGCCTCTATTTAGTGTATTCCACCAACCACACTCAAGTGAGCTGAAGCAACCGCGCTCTAGGTGGGTCGGGCTGCTATAGAGAGGACGTTCAGTGAGAATAAAGAAAACGTGTGTCTAGCAAAATACAGCTGCTGAGAGATGAGGATGACAATCTGAACAGAGAAATGGCACACATAGGGAGAGTCTAGTTGGCACGTAGAAACTTGCTGAAGCTCAGAAACGTGACTTCTCGGTTAATTGAAGAAGAGGGTAATCACTACCGAAAGTTGAATAGTAGTTTAGAAGGTCAAAATGGAATATCTATCTATAAGCAAAAAGAAACTCCCAGAAATCATGGGGGAAAGGAGACTTGAAGAATAGATCCGTGAGTTATAACAGAAATGCGGATAGAACAGAGAAAATAGAACAAGGAGAGAATGAGGAGAGAATGATTTTAGAAGTTCTAGGAGGAGAAAAAGGCACAGATGAAGGAGAATTAAATATTTGTTCTCATTTTTTGTTTCCAGACCACTATATCTTTAAAACCAGCAGTGTTGAGTCGTATTGTACCAGACTCCATTACCTTCTGTTCCTCCTCCTTGCAGTCATCAGCCAACCTCTGGATTTTCATTCTAATCCCTTGACAGTTTTAGCTCCTAACTCACTGTCATTCTCTTCACTTCACCAGTTGTGCGCTCAGAGGTTTCAGTGTCTGTGTAGGTAACATTTCCAGTACGTCCATCAACTTGTCAGCTCCTTGACCTCTGTCTTCAGTGGTCTTGGCCTACTCCCCAGGTGCTTGGCCACTCCTAGGTCTCCGCATCGCCAAACAGCCCTCTGTTCGTGCATTGTCACCTTCCTACTTAATACACTTCTAGCGAGCGCTGGCTAGACGACATAAAGTCTTAAAAATTAAGTTTATAAATTAAACTTAGGTATGGTTGTATTTTACCATTGAAATAAAATAACCATATGGCAAAAGCTAGCATACTTACACTAGTATTTAATAAAATATGTATTGACATCTAATCTCTTTTTAAGTCTATAGACTGTTTTTTACGTGATTTTCCAAGTAAATCGGAGAACAAATATAAAGCAGCATATATATACTTCACTGACTGTAAGTAGCTTGTAAAGTCATTGCTTCATTCTTTAAAATTCTGTTAATTATAATCTAATACTAGTGACTATTCTAGTTAGGTTAGAAAAAATAAGAAATATAAGATCATAGGTATCCTAATTCATGCAAAGGTGATGGAAGACTAAAAGAAATCATTCCAAACTAGTTTCACAAGACAGTTATTTTTTCTGGGGGGTTGGTGGAGAGGGCTACTGAAATCCTGTGCTGATGACAGGAACATTGTTTTTTTTGTTGTTGTTTTTTTAAAGATTTTGTTTGTTTTACTTTTTAGAGAGAGGGGAAGGGAGGGAGAAAGAGGAAGAGAAACATCAGTGTATGAGACATACATTGATCAGTTGCCTCTCTCATGCCCCTAACCGGGGACCGGGCCTGCAACCAAGGACTGTGCCCTGGCTGGAAATCGAACTGGCAACCTTCTGGTTTGCAGGCCAGCACTCCGTCCACTGAGCCATACCAACCAGGGCAGGAAGAATTCTTTTTTGAATCAAAGTTTCAATTAAGGATTTGATTATATAATAAAAAATAAGACCCTTTGGGAGGGCCCTGAAGAAACTGCCATCTGTCTGGCAAATATTAAGGGAGCAGAAAGATCGCATTTCTCTTACTATGCCATAAGTGCAAATAGCACCTAAACGAAAAGCATCACAGAGAAGTCCAGAGACACATATATGTTTGTTTTATATTATATCTTACATAATTACACTGCAAAATAAAAATGTCATTGATCTAAGCTAGGTCTTGGTCTCTGGAGGCTGAAGAGCTTCATATTAAAAGACACTAGGAGCCAATGGCTAATACTCTAACCTAGATTTGATGGAAATGTAAACAGGTAGGTTAAAAGTGGGAAGGAAAAAAAATGAACTCTAAGGTCCAGAACGAATTGACATCAGAGAAGTTCCTCTAATTACGGGGAAAAAATTAACAGTTTGTGTGGCATGGTTGCACTTAGTGACTGACTTAGGAAAGCAGTGTAAATTCCTAAGAGGTTCTGAAGGTCCTACAAAATTTTGTTAAGTGAATTAGGACCTGATATTCCTTCTTGACAGTTTTAGTTTGCTCTGTTAGCAGCTACCTAAGGAAATATATCTTAGGTTGTGGTGGATACGAATGGGGGAAATGGAGTGTCTGGTGTAGCCCTCTTGACTAGAGTATATCTGCCTGGTAAAGTGAAGAACAGTATTTATCTCTGTCCTCATAGTAAATTACTTTGTGAAACTCAGTAATTTATATTAAAACAAAATTCTTAGATGTTAGAATTATTTACCCAAAAGAGTAAACATTTAGATGGAGTTATATGCTTTGATTTTTTTTTTTTTATCCTCCCAGTTTGCCCTGATAGCCTCTTTAACAAAATTAAGGCTTCTTGCTCCAAGTCGATAAGAAGATGTAAAGAAATAAATATTTCCTTCATTCCACTTGAATCTCAGGTACTTTGTATTTTATTTTTAATTTTAGTTCATAATGGATTTTAAAATTTGGTTTATGAGCTTATTTATTAATAAGGTATATGTTACTATGTATTTTTAAAAATATTTTACTTATTTGATACATTTTGAACAATCCACAAATAAACATTTCCCATGATGAAGGGAAGAACATGAGCCCTTTATTAGAATACAATATTAATAATGAAAGTGGAGCTTAAATTTCACATCTGCCACTAAGTCCTGCGTATGTGAAGTTTTACAGCACAGTTAGACTATGGGATCAAATGAATTTGAGCACAGTCTCCTTTGTTAGATGACAGAGAGCAGCACAGACACAAGTGAGTTAGTTACAGCTCAGTCTCCGTCCACGTTCAGGCTGCTGCTGGTTGTGAAGGGCTATGTTCAGAGAAAGGGATGGCTGTATATGAAAGGAAATACAAGGAAGTTGATTCATAATTCATCAGTTAACCTATAATGTTTATTACATGCCTACTTTTACACTCAATCCATTATCTTAGGCTAAGAGGGATTACTGTTATTTTTTAAAAATAAAAGTTAGTTTAGCAGGGAACTCTCAACCCCAACTAGAGAGCTGCTTCTTTCATATTCTTCAGATAACACAATAATAGTAAATCTCTAATCCAAGTCTTTGCACATAAGTAAATGCTTTTGTCAGCTGAATAAATATGTCTGTGAGGTCACTGTATATGTGATAAGACCAATACTGTGGTGCAAAGTTGTGTTTTTTTAGGACATATATCTCTATTTTAAGGACATGAAAAGTATAAGCTAAGGAGCTGAAAATACATATCAACTATTGAAAATTTCTAGGATATTCTCTAGAAGATTTTTAGTGTATGCCAAATATATAGGCCAATTTTGGCTTTGTTGTATTTCTTTTTGCCATGTATTAGATTTTTATTTTAGTTATACTACCTGAGATTCCTTCATCTGTTGCACAGGTAGTGAAAAGCAAACAGTGCTATCTATATATGAAACAAGAAATGAAGGGGAGAGAGGTAGACTGAGTAGAAAAGGAGAGTGAGAAAAGAGGGGATGAAATCCAGAATACAGAGAAAATGAGATTTGATTAAGGGAAAGACACAGTTGTTTCAGAAAACAACATTGCTAGTGCAAGTATTTTTTTTAATGTTCCAAATAATAGCTGCATTTTTCTTGATTTATTTTTAAAAATCAGGTCTCCAAATTGACAGTGTGACTTTTTTTGACTTCACTTAGGTATATACTCTTGATGTACCAGATGCGTTCTATTACTGTTACAGTCCGGACCCCAGCAACGCAAACGGAAAAGATGCTGCAATGGAAGCCATGGCCGAGCAGATAGTTACTGTGTGCGCCACCCTGGACGAGAACCCTGGGGTCAGGTACAGAAGGTAAGATGTCCCGCAGTGTCTGTTCACGTTGTGTTTTCTCTTTGCTTTCTGGTACCATGGTACGCAATGTCTGTGCTTGTGTGCATTGGTTTGCAGAATTTTTCTTAAAATATTATGCTGTATTTATAGAAGATTCAAATCGTGATGTTTAAGTTTTAGAGTAACCAGTAGCCTCCGCTGCCGAACCTCAGAACTTAAATTTGGTATGATCTGCAGGCATAATTTTTCACGAGTTTAAGGAATGCCTAGAGGAAATGTCTTTGTTGTCATATAGAGGCTACAGTCCTATGTTTAATGTTTTATTAAGTTTCCACGAAACTTAAGTGGCCACTTTATCTGGATACCAGTTATAGTGCCTAAATATCTGTGGTGTCTAATCCTAGTGGCTATCTTAAATAAAGACTTTGGGGATTTTTTTAAGAGGTAAAGTTTAACTTTAGTACTATGTACCTTTATTTATGTGCTTTATTTTTAAAAATAAAATTTACTGCAAAAATTATATTTTTATGGCTTGATAAATCATCCCAAAGTGAACATATCATCTAACATACCCCACCAACATATAGAACATTAGCAGCATCTTAGTTTCAAGCCCCTCTTCCCTCCCTTCAGGTAATTCCTATCCTGACTTTTAACACATTATAGGGTTGTCTGACTTTGGACTTGGTATGAATGAAAACGATGATATGCTTTGTTTCTGGCCCCTTTGTTCAGCATTATGTTCTGAGAGTCATCCATGTTGATGTGTGTGACCAGAAAGCTTGTATTTCAGTCCCTGCCAGCTCTGACCCCTCTGCCCTCGCTTTCCTATCTGTGTCATGGGAATGATAATAGAACCTGCTTCACAAGGTGGTCGTTAGAATAAATGAGTTAACATTTGGAAAGTGCTAAGAGTGCGCATGGCGCTGAGAAAGCGACAGCAGTGAGTGCCTCTGCTACTAAAGTGAGAAGGGCTGTCCCTCATTTCTCTTTCAAACAGTTCTCTCATTTAAACATTGGCATTTTTGTCAGGTCAGTTGGCTGAACTATTTAACTTCAAATTCATGTAGTACTTTTATATTTGTTATATTACTTTTAACCACGTAAAACATTTACTATTAATTACATAGAAAAATACATATAAAATAAATCTCCTTAAATCAGGTGTTACCAAATAAGCTCTTTACTCGTACTCATAAATTATGTCAATTATGGGAAACATTCTTTTTCTTATAAGTGATATGCTAATTATGTTCTGAAATCAGAGGAGCACAGAGTTAGGTGACTTTTCTTCTGCTCGAGCTCATTCTCTGGTCAAGGTTCTGCTCTTGGTGATGCGCTCTGTTCAAGGAAATGAGTAAATGTAACCAATTGATAATTTAATAGCTCACCTATGGACACACTTTGATAACTTGAAGCTAGAAGATTATAAAAGTAAAATAATACCCTAGGGTTTTAAAATTCCATCTGTTCTTTTGCAAAATATTTATGCCTTATGGACTTTTAAAGTGTAATTCCAACACAAAATTTTTACCTTTTGAAAGTATTTTAAAGCAAAATGTGTAATAAATTATTCTTTATAATTGCTGCTGTATGTATTTTTAAGGTATAAAACCTAAGATTCTTTAACACTTGGAAGTCCTCACATGAGACCCTCCATTTTTGAGGTTTGAGTGCTGATTGAAGAACCTTTTTGAAAAAATTTCTTGTAGACTTGGAAGTTATACTAATACCACTGGTGATGAAGTTATAATTTAGAGTACGATTTTTATCATTTTAGAACACAGTGATATATAAGATTTTATGCAAAAGACTATTAAAAAGTTGACTAAATGTTAGAGAGAATGTGGGGAAATCTCACACTTCTAGTGGAAGGAATAATTGGTTAACTAGTTTGAAGAATAATATGGTAATATCTAGAAGGTAAAATATACATTTTCTGTGACCCAGCAATTATACTTTTCCTTTTTGAATTTTAGAGAGAGAGAGAGAGAGAGAGTGACTTGTTCCACTTATTTATGCATTCATTGGTTGATTCTTGTTTGTGCCCTGACTGGGGATCCACTCTACAGCCTTGGCACATTGGGATGACACTTCAGTCAACTGAGCCAGGGCTACCTGTCCAGGGCTATACTTCTGGACATAATATACCTAGAGAAACACGTACATGGAGATAGATGTACAAAGATGTTTATTTCAATGTTGTTTGCACTAGGATAAAATTGAGGATGACTTAAATATCCTTCTTTAGGGGTACGAATACATAGCATCTAATATAATTGTATGATAGAAGTATATGTAGAGAACTAAAATGAATAAATTTTATACATGTGCCTATATATAGATCTCAAGCATACACTGTTAAAACATATATATATGTTTTATGTATATGTATTCATATATATATGAATACACACTGAATTCATGATAGTGGTTTCCTTGGAGGTAGGGGAGAAGACCAGAAATTGGGAGGAGAAAAAGGGAAATTATAAAAATATTTATAATATTTTCTTTCTTTAAAAGGTATCTGAAGCACATACAATAAGGTTTACATTTATAAAAGCTAGACAAATTGGTATACTATTATATTTGATACATTATTATCTGAGCTTTTCCATTTTGTAAAATCTTTTAAATTAATAAATTGCATGGTTTAATTTTAGAATTCAACTTTATGATATTGTAAAGTGTGTCTTGAAAGAAAGATAATTGTTTGAATGTTTTTTTCATTTCTAGTAAACCTCTAGATAATGCCAATAAGCTTGCCCAGCTTGTTGAAAAAAAACTTGAAAACTACTATAAGACTGATGAAAAGAGCCTAATAAAGGTAATGTATAAAAGGCAAATAATTATCTTGCCTAAAATCTGACTTATTTTTTTATAAACCAAGAAACTACTCTTTATTTTTTGGTATTGATTTGGGAAGCATTAACAAAGATTCCCCAAGACCGATTCGAGAGTCAGTATAGATGGTGGTGGAAACCTGAACAGACAGTATGGTTAGTGGGGAAGGTCCGGGTTTTGCAGGTGGTGTGTCCACATCCTGGCCCTGCCGTTTGATTCATAGAGATGTCAGTCTGGGCAAATGATGTAACTTCTCTGTGCCTCAGTTTTCTTATCTATAAAATGAGGATAATGAGAGAATACCTATTTTATAAAGTAGTGAGAGGATTAAATGAGTTAATATTTGTAAAGTTTTTAGAATAATGCTTGTCACTGAGTAAACATTTAATATATAGTTACTCCTGTTATTACTAGCTCTGCGAGCTTGGACAGAGTATTTACTCAGTTGTATTTTCATCCGTGAAATGGATGATGTAGCATATCTTGCTTGGTTGGTATGAAGATTAGGTGAGTTAACATGTGTTTGGCACATATAGTAGTTTAATAAATGGCAGCTGTTACTATGTTACGAAGATAGTATAAAGTAATTAAAGGCTTAAGGACATAACATGGGGAATACCAGCATTTAGGATTGGGTTGGAAAATGAAGAGCCTGACAGAGGTGGTACCAGACGCCTGGGAAACCATATTGTGATAGCTGAGGAATGAAAGGAAGAAACTAGATTGTTTAGAAGAGGAGACAGGCAAGGAGACCGCCAATTACAATGCTGTGTAATAAGTGGAATGAGAGAAGAATACACAGAACGTACTGGGAACATGGGCTGGGCCTTACTGGGGCCCTGGAAGCCATCCTGGAAAAAGAGGCCCCTGAGCTCGAAGAATGAGTATAACGTGATGGAAGAGAGATTTTACTGCTTGGCTAACAGGAGACTTTGGGCAGAGGCAAAGATAAAAAGGCAAAATTCACAATCTAACACTTTGGCTAGAATGGAAGATATATGTTCAGACTAGTTTTTGCTCTGGAGGTCTAGTGGCACCTGTCGTTTGTAGTGACGAAGAAAGTGACTCAGTACACATAGTATAGTAAGGAGTCAGTAAATGTTTATTGACTGAAGGAAGAGATACACAATCAGTATATGGTAAATATCCTTTAGTTCTTCATAATTTCAGTGAAAAAAGGCAAAATCCACAAAAATAAGTAAAACTCATCCTTTCCATTCTTCCTGCCTGGAAAATTACATTTTTTCAAATGATTGATACCTTCTTTTCCTTCATGCATGGACCTGATAAAGTGTCACCTTCATTATCAGAGCCTGTCCTGACCTCAGGTCACGTGAGGCTCCCACCCACATCCTGCCATAGACCCAGGCCCTGGCACAGCAGTTCTTTCCCCTTTTCGTATTTCCGAAGACTGGTAACTTACATGTATAGACGGTTTACTGAGCGCCAGGCTCTGCTAAGTGTTTCATGGTGTTATTACATTTAATCTTTGCAGTGATCTTATGGGCAGAGGTTCTTGTCATATTTTGTTTTACAAAGGAGAATACTGAGATATTAATAAGTTGTGCAATTTACCCCAAGCTCTGCAGCAAGAAAGTGGTCGGCCTGGGACTCAACCCCAGACTCAATCTCTGGTTCCCAGAGGCAGGGCTCTTAGCCATATTTAAACGAGTGAATGGTTAATGAGACATTTTAAAAAGATCAATCCTGTGTAATTTATCTCTGCTGTATGTAAATAAATAGGAAATGTATACCTCTTGCTGCTTTGAATAATAATCTAAAGAATTTACTACTTTTTAAAGTGAAGCATGAAAGATATTGATATTAACCATTATTTTTCCCCAGCACTATTATTCACTGTTCAGTGATTAGTGCCATTTGTGAATTAATGAAAATAAGGCTTTCATTAAGATTTATAACCCTGGCAGGCATCAGTATTCTATTTTTAAATAGCATGATGGTTAAGAGCACAGGCTGTCGAGTCACCAGGGTTTGAATCTCCATTCTACCACTTACTGACCGTGTGATTTGGGCAAGTCACTTTTAAGCTGTAATGCCCTCATTGTTAAATGGGGGTGAGAGTACCTGTCTCACTGGGCTGCTGCGAGAATTTACTAATATGTGTATTTCTTGCTTAGCGATGCGTAGCATGAACTGTTCAAGTAATAGCTACTTTTTATAATTTATATCAGTTTTAGTGTTTATGGGGCTTAATCCTAAGAAAATAGATTTAATGCAAGTCAAATGTTACTTTTTTAAAAGAAATTTTCACAGTATTATTGAGCATATCCTCAATCTAATTATGAAAGCTTTTGGTTTTATAGTCTTGGTTTTCTTCCCTCATTGTGCCACCCAGCTTTTTCCGTTTTAATATAAGGTGACAGAACTTAGGAAAAGTCTGCTTTTGTTTTTCAAGGTAATGAACATGTGTTCACACAAACAAATGGAAGTTTCTTAAGGTAATTTTATCTTGTTATTTCAGGGTAAAACTCATTCCCAGCTCATAATAATTGATCGTGGCTTTGACCCTGTGTCTACTGTCCTGCATGAACTGACCTTTCAGGCAATGGCATATGATCTACTGCCAATTGAGAATGATACATACAAGCAAGTATAACTTGAAGGGCATTTAAAGGGCACCTACAAACAGGATAAGAGCAATTAATGATTCTTGCAGGCACCAGAAATCTAAAGCCCCTGTAACCTTTTTTAATCAGAGGCTTTATCCTTCTCTTTGTCCTATAATCATAATCTATTAAAAATATCTTTGCCTTGTAAGTTAATGGGTAATTTGACTGCTTTGAAGGCTTCTTGGTGTATTTGCTTCCTTAAGTATGTCTACAACAAAGCTGCATGTAAGCAGGTGGAATTTGGACATTTCACTTAACGTTAAGAATAAGTACCAGGCCCACTACTATATGTATTGAAGTGGAAACCGTATTCAAACTGGTTAGGCTATTACAAATCACACAGCCAAAAGTATCTATGTGTGTCTTGTCAATGTGATATATTTTAAAAGATTAGGAAATTAAATAGGATGGCTATTGAGATAGGCACAGTTTTACCAGTTGGGTACCTATTAACTCTGATATAATAAGCATATTTACTTTAAAAGTAATGTCAAATAGAAAGCTGAATGAAAAATGAAATACCGTTTCTATCAAGGAAGTATTTTACTCTATCTGTGTTTCATTTATGAGTATGTATGTATGCATGTGCATATGTACATATTACATGTTACTTGTTATAATCTCTAAATCCACACTGGTATTTTTCAGCTAAGATTTACTACTTGAGCTTAGTAGAAAAAAAAGCGAAAATTAGTTTTCTGAAATTTTACATTTAGCAATTTTAATATATTAAAAAGATCCAAACACTTGTGATAATTATAATACTTAATATTTTTTCTTAAACCAAATATTCTTTAACTAACTGTATTTTCATTACATTTTTATTTGCCTGGCTTCTGAGTTTTTCTCTGTTACTTGTATTAATGTTAGATGACATAGAGAAATCAGCATAGCTGTTTTTCTAATATAAAAGTAGCTTCAAGGAGTTTATTCAGAATTTTCAAAGGGGATTGTTATTACCGCTCTATCCTTTGGGTCTCTAAACCTGCGTTGCCAAGAAATTTACAAAAGAATTAAACTGATGGGCACTAAAGGGTTTGGTTTCAGCGTACATACATAAATTTCAGACATTTCTAACGTAATGTATAAAATATTCATCTTCTTAGGTTTCCTAGCAAGCAAAACAATATTTAATTTTTTAAGAGTAAGATTTTTTTTTTAAAGCCATCAATACTTTCGTATGAATCAGAGAAGTCCGTGAGTAAGACTAGATGTAAACACCGAACCCCCTGTGGTTTGTGCTCTGTCAGAACTTTTAATGGAAGTAGAATACAAAACAGGAAATGCTAACTACCTAGAATATGTTTTTCAGCTTGGTGACATCTTTGCATGTTCTCATAAAATGGAATTGTCATCTTTTAGTATTGTCAGGCTTACGACCTTAATTTTTGTTTATAAATCAAAGGATAAAGATATTCTATAAGTACAAAGCAGAATTTTAAATGACAAAAGAGCTTTTACCCTGAGGTGCAGCCTTGCTTGTACTTACTCACACTCATTCTGCCTTTGGGCATCCGTAGTTGAGACCCCACGTAGGTAGTCCTGACTTGCATGGCTCAGTTGGTTGGGTGTCCTCCCACAAAGTGAAAAGTCACTGGTTCAATTCCCACTCAGGGCACATGCCTGGTTTGCAGGTTCGGTCCCCAGTCAGGGTACATATGAGAGGCAACCAGTTGATGTTTCTCTCTCACATGGATGTTTGTCACCCTCTCTCACCCTCTTCCCCTCTCTCTAAAAATGAATAAAATCTTTAAGGAAAAAAAAGACTACATAGATAGATGGTTTTATAGGTGGGACCTGTTATATTTTGGACCATGGAAATGATTGTATTCATACAGCAGAAAATGACATGTATTGTCTACAGTCCATAGCTGGGAAAGCCCAGTGCTGTCCTTCCTAATCATGGCTCAGGAAATTGATAGTCCCCTGCTTCCTAAATGGAGGGAGGCTACCCGCATAAGAAGACAAGGGGAAAGTTGGGGGAAGCAGTCAGGAAGCCCATTTTGAGTAATTTCAGCAACCCCTTGAATTTCTGCCCACTTTAGTAGAACTCGTGAAAGCAATCAGTTTTTTATGACTACATTAGTTTTTCTCTCATTTCCTTTCCCATTATTTTTTAAAATTAAGTTTGTTGGCGTGACACTGATTAATAAAATTATGTATGTTTCAGGTCCTTCCTCATTCTTAAAAGGAGATGCTGTTATAGAGTTATCACAAGCAAATGATATATGTTTGTG
The DNA here is from genome assembly GCA_004026545.1 of Mormoops blainvillei. Lineage (NCBI taxonomy): Eukaryota > Metazoa > Chordata > Mammalia > Chiroptera > Mormoopidae > Mormoops > Mormoops blainvillei. Next base: position 39,785 of record PVJD01004133.1, on the reverse strand, counting down.
AATTTTATACCAGCTCTGAAATATCTTCAGTCTTTAAATAGGCTACATTGGGGGTGACATTTGTGTTCTTCACTTAATGGATGTTTGATAGTTATTAGTACATCAAAATCAAGTTTAAGCGATTAGAACACAGATTGTTAGTATACTCAGTCTTGTTCTTAAAGTTGATTGTAGAATATTGAGTTTTTGTTTTATAAATACCATTTTGCTAACCTAAAACACTATGATAATGACAGCTAAATATATAATATATATTATAATATATTATAAATATATAATAACATTTGAAAGTAAACATGTCTTGGTAGGCATACACTCTGAGTTTTCTTTAAAGATTCTATGTATTTATTTTTAGAGAGAGGAGAAGGGAGGGGAGAGAGAGGGAGAGAAATGATGCACGAGAGAAACATCAGTTGGTTGCCTCTCGCACACCCCCAGATGGGGACCTGGCCCCCAACCCAGGCATGTGCGTGGACCTGGAATGGAACCAGTGACCCCTTGGTGTGTAGGACAACACTGAACGCACTGAGCCACAGCAGTCAGGGTAGCACTTTGATTTTTAATGTAGGGATTGCAGTGTGCTGTAGTTTTGAGTGGTATCTATTCACCCCCTGACATAGTGGATATGTGCTCTTCTGTTCTTGAGCTGTGTCTTAAAATTAGTGTTTGTGAAAATGTTCCTTCCACTCTTGGGAGGACAAATAATCTAAAAGTTATATACTTCTGTCTGCTTGCAGATATAAAACAGATGGGAAAGAAAAGGAGGCGGTCCTTGAAGAGGATGATGACCTCTGGGTCAGAATTCGACATCGGCATATTGCAGTTGTCTTAGAGTATGTGAACCTATTTTAATTTTTATTCCATGTTTTTTGAACACTAATACATGAAAGTACATTTTGTAATTGTAAAGTGTGTCTAAAGCATTACACCTTTGAAATTTAAAGAATTCTGTCAATTCAACAGGGAAATTCCCAAGCTTATGAAGGAAATTTCATCAACAAAGAAAGCAACAGAAGGAAAGGTAAGAGTCTGTCTTATTTAACTTTCCAAAAAAAATGATAAGATGAATTTTAAAGTTTGTTTAAAATTTTTATTTTATCTAGTGAATTTTTTTTCAGGCAATTTCTAACATACACAAAAGTTGAGAAAATGAACTCCCTTGTACCCCGTTACCAAGCCTCAGCATTTTGCCCATCTTGCTTTATTAAAGTTTATTTTTAAAGGGCCATTTAGCTACTTCGATCAATGCATTGTTGCTAGGTTTCTTATATTCAGGTATAATTTACCTAAGTAAAGTGCACAGATCTTAAGTGTATACTGAATAACTTTGGAGTCATGAACTAACTCAAGGTATCAAACATTTCCATCATTCCAGAAGGTTCACAATGACATAATCTGTAAATAAAGAAAATTTAGCCTGATCCTTTTCAATCTTTATTTTAAACTATGTTTGTTAGTTCATAGCTCCTGTCTCTATAATGTAGAATAGAACTGGTGATAAAGGATATTATTGTTTCATTCCTAACCTTAGGGGAAACATGCTTGATATTTTATCATTGAGTATTATGCCAGTTCTAGGTTATTTAGATACATCCTTTTTCAGATTAAAGAAGTTCCCATCTATTCTAAATTTGCCAACAGATTTTTAAAATCAGGAATGGGTGTTGATTTAGTCAAATGCTTTCTTGGCATCTATTGAAATTGGTTTTTTTCCCTCCTTTATTCTGTTAATGTGATAAATTACATTTATTGATTCTCTAATATTAAACCAACCATTGTTCCTGGAATAAGGTCCACTTAATCAAGAATACATTATTCTTTTCCTATATCACTAGATTCTATTTGCTAATATTTTGCTTAGGATGTTTGCTTCCAGGTTTATGAGAACTATTTCCCTGTAATTTTTTTTTGGTAATGTTCTTGTTAGGTTTTGATAGCAAGATTATATTGGAGTTTAAATGAGTTGTGATGCTTCCCTTCTCATTTTATTCTCTGAAAGTATTTGTGTAAGATTGTTAACGTTTGTGCCATTATTGCTTGAAAGAATTCACCATTGAAACAGTCTGTGCATGGAGTTTTCTCTGTGGAGAAATCTTTAATTATAAGTTCTTTACCAGATACAGAGCTATTCAGGTTTTTAATTTTTCTTTTATCAATTTTGGGGTATTGCATTTTTCAAGGGATTTGTCTATTACATGTACATTTTCAAACATCCTCTTAATATCCTTTCATGTCTGTAGAATCAGTAATTTTGTTGTATTTAAAGCTAATATTTTTTATTTGTTTTATCCCCTATACTATTACTATCCCCTATATATATTATGAATGTTTCAAAGAACCAAATTGGGGGGGAGGGTGTGTGTTTGCTTGTTTTTTTAATATTTATTTATTTTTAGAGAGGGGGGATGGAAGGAGAAAGAGAAGGTGAAAAACATCAACGTGTGGTTGCCTCTCATGTGCCTCCTACTAGGACCTGGCCCGCAACCCAGGCATATTCCCTGACTGGGAATTGAACAGGCAACCTTTTGGTTCACAGGCTGGTGCTCAGTCCACTGAGCCACACCAGCCAGGGCCAAAACTGATTTTGTTGATTTCTTTCTTGTATGTTAGTTTTATATTCAGTTGATTTCTACTCATTTTTATTTCCTGTCTTTAACTTTCTTTGGCTTAATTTGTTTTTCTAGCTTCTTGAGTTGGATATTTAGAACATTGATTCTCATCCTTTTTTATCTCCTTCTCAACATTGCTATAGCTGTATCCCATGACTTTTGGAATAACTTATTTTTATTTCAGTTCAGCCCAAATATTATCTAACTTTCATTGTGTTATATAAGAATATGTTTTGTTTTATGATATGTTTATAGATTTTATAGAGAGAGGATGGAGGGGGGGGGAAGAGAGAAACATCGACATGAAAGAGAAACATCAGTTGGTGTATGGGATGACGCTCCAACCAACTGAGACACCCCAGAAAAGGCTGTAGGAATATGTTTTTGAATTTCAAAGAGTTTGGGAATTTTCTGTTATCGAGTTATAATTTAGTTATACAGTAGCCAGAGAATGTGCACTGTGTGATTTTAGTCCTTTGCAGTGTGTTCCAATTTGATTTGTGACCCAACATCTGATCTGTTGTGTACTTGAAAAGAATACTCATCATGTTTGTCAGTTAAATCAAGTTGGTCAGTTATGGTATTCGGATTTTCTATGTCTTTACTGATTTTTTTTTGTCTGCTTCTTCTATTGATCACTGAGAGTGGCGCATTAAAATCTCTGATCATGCGCTGACCAGGTGACTCAGTTTGTTGGAACATCAAACTTTTTCAGTTGTTTATTCTGTTTTATCTCTAAGCTTTTCTGTTTTAACTTTTGGTATCTTTCTTATAATCACTGTGCTTGGTATTAACAAAATATATTTTTATATCCTTATATTATCACAGTCTAACGTATACTTTTGCCATGTTCTGAATAATTCAAGAACCTTATAATAGTATAACTCCATTTACCACTTCCTCTTGTAGTATTGTTTTTATACATTTTCCTTAAACATGTATTATAAATTCAAGGTGTTATTTTTGTTTTAAATTCTTTCAAAAGTTTTAATGAAAACTTTTATATTACCCACATATTTGTGAAATCTGTTATTTTTTTAGCTCTGTAGTTTTTCTATCTGGGCTCGATGAATTCTCAACTTTTGTTTTTATCTGAGAATATCTTTATTTTGCAAGTTTTTCAGAGATACTTTTGCTGGATTTAGAATTCAGGGTTGGCAGTTCTTCTTTTCCTTCAGCAATGTAAAGATTTCAATATATCACCTTCTAGCAATAATTTCTGTTAAAGAAGTCAGCTGTCATGTTATTGTTATTTTCCTGAAGATAAAGTGTCTTTCAAAAAATTTTTCCTTTATCTTTGAATTTTTTTAGCAATTTCACCATGACGTGATGTGTTTTTCTTCATATTTATCCTCCCAGGGTTTGTTGAGCATCTTCAATCACAAAATTCTTGTCCATTTTTTCCTCACAGCTTGATTTTGTCATTTTCTCTCTCTTTCTGGGACGCCACCTGCTTGTGTTCTAGATTATTTGACTATATTCTATGTCCCTTACATTCTCCTGTTCCTTTTCTTCCTCTCATTTTTTCTTCTCTACTGTAATTGAAATTTTTATTAACCTGCTTTTGAGTGTCCTATTTCTTTCTCTGTTGTGTCCAGTCTGCTGTTAAATCCATTCAGTGTATTCTTTTTAAAATTGAATTGTAAAGTTTTCTCTTTATAGCATACGATTCTTTGAGTTTTGACAAATGCATACTATCATTTAATCACAATCAAGATACAGAACAGTTCCCTCGCCCCTGTCCCCGTTTCCTTGTGCCCCTTTCAGCCTCCCTACCTTACTCTGATCCCCGGCAACCATTGTTTTCTTTTCCTATAGTTTTGCCTTTTCCAGAATGTCATCTAAATGAAATAAGGCAGTATGGCTTTTTCCATTCAGCATAGTGCACTTGATATTCATCCACATTGCATGTAACAGTAGTTTCATCACTTTTTATTGCCAAGTAGTGTTCCACCGTGGGGACGTACCAGAATTTATCTACTCACAGTTGCAGAACATTTAGTTTTGTTTCTTCAGTTTGTTGGCAGTTATGAATAAAGCCACTATAAACATTCAGGTTTTGTATGAACAGGCGTTTCCATTCACTGGGGTAAATAATTGAGTGGGATTTCTGGGTCATCTGGTAAATGTATGTCTGACTTTGTAAGAAACTTTCAAACTGTTTTCCAAAGTGGCTTTACCATTTCATAGTCCCACCATCAGTGTATGACAGCCATTCATTATGTCTTCAACTTCAAATATTGCATTTAGTTCTAGGACAGTCACTGAATTTTTAAAAATAAATTCTATCTTTTCTTTTTTTTTTTAACATAAATACGTTATTTTGAAGTCCTTCTCTGCTAACTGCAACATCTGGATCATCTTGGATCTACTTTTATTGACTATTTTATCACTTGAGTACTGATCACTTTTTCCCGTATTACATGTATAGTAATATTTTATTGTAAGTTAGACATTATGGATGATACATTGCAGAGGCTCTAGATGATACCCTTTCTACAGAGTACTGAGTTCTGTTCTGGCAGGCAGTTAATTTGCTGATGATTAACTTTGATTCTTTTGAGATTTCATGTAGGTGTTCTCATGGTGAGAGAATTTTGGCTTCACACGTAGTCTGAAGGCATAGCTCTACAACTGAATGTCTGGATGTTTACTTGGGACTCGACTTTGTGTGGAATCAGAGAATGCCAGTATTCTCTTTGCACTAAGATCCCTCTGAAAACTGTCCAACATTTAGCCACCCAGCGGTTACTCTCTGCTAGGCCTTTAAGAGTTATCCCCTGGGCATATGCAGCTTAGTATTTCTTTGGCCAGTGATCCAGAGGCAATCCCTCTACGTAGCTTTGAGTTATGTTATGACTGGCCCTTTTCTCTCTAGTACCGTTTCCCCCAAATTCTACCTTACCAGCTCCAAACTCAGATCTTTTTTCCTCTGTCCACAGAGACTTGAACTTGAACTCTACTTCTGTTCATTTTGTTCTGGAAACGTCCCAGGGAAAAGCCAAGTTTAGTGTAGAATCACCTTCTGTGCTTTCCTTTGCTCAGTTATCTTAGCTGTGAGCTGTTCTTTAATTCATTACTTAAAAGATGTTTTGTTACTTATTCTGTCCAATTTTATTTTTATTTATAGAGGGAGACTAATTTTGATATCAGCATTTTACTGTGGTTGAAACTGGAAATTTCTTAAATTTGTTTTCTTAAAAAACTTGTCAGATATTTGGTAAATTAACAATTTTTTAAAACTATAGGACTTTAAAGTTGTTATACAGAATAACTGAATCATAAGTTTGCTTTTTAAGTGTTTGATTTTTTTTCCTAGACTTCACTTAGCGCTCTTGCCCAACTGATGAAAAAGATGCCGCATTTCCGTAAGCAGATTACTAAGGTAAGCAGTGTTCTATGTGAGATACCTTATTTATTAGTCCTCATAGTTCTGTAGTCAGGCTTAGCAGTGAATGTCATGGCATACTTGGTGTCAGTTGTCCTGTAAAACGTTATTCTAGCTCTGAGAAATATCCCAAGTAACTAAGCTTTCCAGTAGTATTCTCTCCATATATAATCTACATTTATCCATATCTAACTTAAACATTTTTATATCTTTGTCTTGAATATCCGTACAGAGAATGTTTAGCATTTATCAACTTAATTAGAAAATTCAGGCTATAGCCAGGTAGCTCAGTTGATTAGAGTGTCATTGATATACCAAGGTTGCAGGTTCAATTCTTGGTCAGGGCACATACAAGAAACAACCAATAAGTGCACAAATAAATGGAACAATAAATTGATGTTTCTTTCTTGTCCTGCCCCTTTCCCCTTTCCCTTCATCTCTCTAAAATCAGTAAATTTAAAAAAAAAGAAAGAAAATGCTTCATTGGATCGAATGGTGATTATTCCACTTGGTTCTTTAAATTAATAGTTATATATTAGTAAATTTAAAAGTAATTAAACTGAGTGGGCAGATAAACTATTAATTTGCTGTTCTGATTATTCTTACAAATTATTATCAGAATAATCTTTAGATATTTTTATTATCGTGCACCCTAATTAAGAACTAATAATATAAATTTAAACATTCTGTGCTGGACTTTAAGAACTTCACTGTTTTTTTCACCATATCTTTCATTACCTGGAAACCAAACACAAATTCAGTCCTTTTATTATACTTTTTGCTGTCTGTTGATTGTCCCTATTGATCATGTTAATTCTCACTTTTTTCCTTTTTCAGAACTGTTTCCCTTGCTTTACATGGTACCTCTTTTTCACCCAAGTCCATACTTTCCTTCAGGCCAATCTCAAAAGTTTAATATTATCAGTTGCACAAAAGGAAATTAAAATGCTTTATATCAGCAATGTTTGGCCTTTTTCACATGTAAACTAATTACTATAATTCTGCAGCACAAAAAATGTATTACATTTTTTGCTGATTTGACCAAAAAAATAGGAATAATTTTGAGTCATTCACAGTGGACGGCTATTGTTGTGTTTGGCTGTTGTCATTTTTTTATTTGACAGTCTAAGGGAAAAGAGGTCAGTGCCCTTGACTAAATAGTCAGATATTATATTTTTTCTTTTATAATCACCATGACTTATTTATTGAGATCTTAACATCAGAAGCTGTAAAATCTATAGAAAGGCTAGCAATCAGAAGCTATAAAAGATAGACATATTTGATTACCTAAAAACGAAAAATTTTAAATGACAAAAGTATAATGACTACAGTAAATGAAAAAGTCAAATGATAAATGATAGACTTGGATATACCATTAATACTGCTAACAGTCAGAACGCTCTTACAAATCGATCAAAAAGTGTAAACAGCACAATCAAAACAATGAAAAAGCAAATGTAAAGGCAGTGCACAGAAAAACAAATTGATATGGCTAAGAAACAGGAAAAGTTGCTAAAACACAGGAATGGTCCAGGAAGCGCAAAATAAAGAAATGCTTTGTCACTTTTTTAAGTTCTTTTTTAAAAAATTGAATTTATCGGGATGATATTGGTTAATAAAATTATGTTGGTTCAGGTGTACAATTCTATAACACATTGTCTGTATATTATAGTGTATGTCCAGCACCTCAGGTATTGCTTTTTTTAGAAATTCTGTGGCACACTAGCTCCTTTAAATGATTGATTTCTTTCGTTTTTCAGCAAGTTGTTCATCTTAACTTAGCAGAAGATTGTATGAAAAAATTCAGGCCTAATATAGAAAAGCTCTGCAAAACTGAACAGGTATGTACAGTCAGAAATACTTGTGTTCATGATAGATTTCCTGAGATGAAGTTTCTAAAGTAAAACCTCACTTGGATCAATACAGTGTGTCCTGAATCACAGAATCTCTCTTAGAAGGGGAGTCACCTAGGCCACGTTTAATGCATCATCCCCACCAGTATTAACAAGTAGCTATACGGTATCATAGTGAGCAAGTCCTTCCTAATCAGGGGTTATGCATTTTTGGTTGAATGGGATGATTTGAGCGTTGGGCGCATCGTTTCAGGCAGCACTATGGGCAGGCTTTCCTCAGAGGTGCAGCCCTGAACGCAGCATCCTGCAGAGCACCGCACAGGCCCACGGAGCTTGTTTAAGAGGCTCCCCTGTGATGCGGGGCTTGTAGGTCAGCGCTGTTGCATAGAAACGGAGTGCAAGTCATATGTCATTTTAAATATTGTAGCAGTCGCATTATGAAGGCAGGAAAGAAACAAGTGTAGTTAATTTTAGTAATCTACTTGACTTAACCCAATCAATGTATCTAAAATTATCATTTCAACATGTAATTACCATTAAAAAGATTATTAGTGAAATATTTTACATTCTTTTTCTCATACCAAGTCTTTGGAATCTAGTGTAGCACATCTTCATTCAGACTAGCCACGTTTCAAGCGCTCGATAGCCACATGTGCTCGTGGCTGCCCTGTTCACATAGGTTTATAGTGATGGTTTTCTTTTTCTATGAATTAATTTTTGACTTTTTACATTTTCTACAATCAGTAGTTTACAAGTGATGCCCACATGTTCCTGTGAAATGCCATCGATAGTCCATTAAAATTTGGCAAGTTTTTATAATAGATATTTTTAACTGAAAATGAGTTCGGGTTATGGACACTGACTCTCATTTTCAATAAGGACCTGGCACTTGGAACTGATGCAGAAGGACAGAAGGTGAAAGATTACATGCGAGTGCTTCTTCCAGTTCTACTCAACAAAAACCACGATAATTATGATAAAATACGTGCAATCCTGCTCTATATCTTCAGTAATAATGGTAATGGAGACTTCGTTCATCTTCATGACTCTGTCAGAATACCCAGCTCAGAACTCATGCTACAGTAAGGGGTTTACTAAAGATCATAAGAGAATCTTAGAAAATTCAAAACTAGTAGCTGAAGTTGGTTAAAATAAATGAAAAGGAAAATGGAATTGGGAAAAGACTGAAGGGTATATAATTGAAGTGTTTGCTTTTTATTTAAAAAGCATTATTCATGGGTACTGCCTGAAACCTAGAAATGATTGTGGTAGCAACCGTTTGACTGACATTTTACTCATCTCAGGAACAACGGAAGAAAATTTAGACAGGCTGATCCAGAATGTAAAGATAGAAAATGAGAGCGACATGATTCGTAACTGGAGTTACCTTGGTGTCCCCATTGTCCCCCAGGTAAGAAATCCCACATTCTGCATGTACCTGTGTGTGTGCTGTGTGGCCGTTTGCGTTAAATGTTTCCTTTTGTGGGAATCCATGGGGACAGTCGGCTTTAATTCCACTCATAGACTTGGTAAGTAAAAAATTAAAATTTTGTTTTCCATATAGGAATAATTTGGAGAAATAATCTTTTTAGTGAATTTATCTTTTATGGCTTCTGTTGTAATTTTCTATTTATGCTTTTCTCTTTATGATTCATTTATAGCAAATTTTGAAAGAACTTTATTTAGAATCTCACTTTCCCATCAAGTTTTATAGCACTTTTGAGTAAACATATTTTCTGATACTATTATAAATTTTATCATTAAAGCAAAAATACTGTGAAGTTATCTGTCCACACCTATTCAGATATTTGAGTAGACATTTCTAATCTTAGTTTTAAGTAAATATAACAAAGTATTGCTGTAAATTAAATATCCTTATTAGAAAACTTAATAAAAAAATCACTAAATAAATTACTGGTTTTTAAATTTTTTTCCTCTAACTATATCAGTCTTCACAAAGCAAACCATTGCGAAAGGATCGGTCTGCAGAAGAAACTTTTCAGCTCTCTCGATGGACACCGTATATCAAAGATGTTTTGGAGGTAAAATTCATTAAATTTTACTTATACCTTGAGTGCCCATCTGTAGAGTCTTCTTAACTCCTTATGAGTTTATGTGTCAGTTTGAGTCTATCTATAGATAGGTCAGGAATTTCCTGCAGTCCTGGGAGACTTCACAAAAGAAGGCTGTGTCTGGGGTCGAGGGAGGTGGGGAAACTTGAAGATTCTTTTCTCGAAGACAGACACCACTGACTGCCTCCAGATAAATAAATACATAAAAATGAGAACATACTTTTTTATGGGGAAAAAAACTGCTGTTGTTTTAAATAACTGTATGTAGCAGAAATACAAATAATTTATTTGAATGAAAGTTCAAAACAAAATAACATTTGTATATGACCACTATTAGAAAGTGTTAGACTCCAATATTTATAATTAAAATGTAAACCTATCGTTTGCCATTATATCCAACAGATGGTTTGTGCTTTTAGAATTGTTCGCTTTAAGAAGATATTCAGATATAGGAAATTAAAAAATAAACTAATAGAAATTGTATTATGAACTTGGTCAAATCATGATACTGATTCTTCAGTCATAATTATGTAGTTCCATTTATTTTAAATTTCCTTTGACTTAAACTGCAATTTCTACTTTCCTTTGGGATTTATTTGGGTACAGTTTATTACTCTGATTTTTCTGTTTTAGTTGGCTAGTTTTATGTCATTCACACATGCTTAATTATAGTTGAAAAGTTTAAAGAATTTAGACTTTATTTTCAGTAGCATAAGATTTTTTTTCCCTTATAACAAAGTGTAGAACTAACTAATTTGGGGGGCTTTTTTTTTCGTTTTGGCTTTTATTTTTAAAGTAAGAATTGACTTTCCCAAATCCTTTAATGACAATTTGCAGGTCAAACTCAAAAAATCCAGTTTTGACTCAGTTGCGATCTAAGACCTTCAGGATTTCTCCTAAAGCTTGGTTTCTTCACTTCCTACAATCTTACTGAAATATTCTTAGGCTACTGAGTTCCTTGTGGCCTTTCATTAATACCATTTGTACAGCCACACTATAAAGCAGCAGTCTCCAACCTTTTTCGATCATGCACACTTAACTATAAAAAAAAGGAACATGAGCCTACAGCATGACTATTTTTTATAAAATATATATTACTATACTAATAAAACATAATGTATATATACAGTATATCCATACACATAAGTGTATCATAAATGTGACCCTAAAAAAAGGAAAAATTTTCAAATGAAAATTTCCCTCATCCCTTTGGATCGTGATGTATGCCCCGGGACCGCCGTGCACGTCCTATTGCAGTGCCACCACTCTGAACGGCAAGGCCTGGCCTCCTCGGCAGCCTGAGGTACGTCAGGACTAGGGCAGTAGTTAGAAATGCCTAGCACTTGAGACACAAAGGTCCCAGTGAGATGCCTGGAACCCTCACACTAATGGGGGGACCTTCCCAGTGAAGAAAGGCAGGTGCACCCTAAGTACTGGTTTAATGAGCGAGTGAGTGATTGCATTAATTTTTGAAGCAAGTAGGATTTGTGAGGTTCAAAGAAAGGGCTAACCTTATTTTATTCAATATTCATATATCCTTAAGTTCCTGAATTGTAAATATAAATTTTGAGTTTTATGCAAAACAAAAAAATATCTTGGAATTTACATTTTCTTGATGGTGTGATTAACTCTTTTCTGCCCTAGGATGCCATTGATAATAGATTAGATTCAAAGGAGTGGCCATATTGTTCCCGGTGTCCAGCAGTATGGAATGGCTCAGGAGCTGTAAGGTAAAACCTGTAAATCAAAGTCAGCGAGTGACGTTTTTGGTATGATATTGCAGACTAATTGAAATGGTACGCAGGTATTCTTTATATTGGCCGCTCTCCTTGAAGCATATCAGAAACCTAAAGAGGCACTGTCTCTTTAACTATAACTTGTTTTAAATGAGTCCAGGTAAGCAGTATGAAAATGTCCAGTGAGGAGAAATCCCCAGCATGAAAATTCACAAACCACTTTTGTTCGATCAGTCACAGCACCTTCTCCATACACTGCACAAATCTTTTTTGCGTTTCAGTTGTGTTTTTTCCTTTCTTGAAATAATAAAGCATAATATGCCAAAAATGTTGCGTATTTTCTTTCATCTTCAATGTTAAAGTGGCTACTCAGAAGCTTACCAATTTTGATTTTTTTTTAAATGTACACTGACATGACAGTGTCACAGTACAGTCTAAAAAAATTGTTTCTGATGAAATTAAAGAAAATAAGCACTACTGGAGCCATCTTATGGAAAAAAACAAACTTTTGGTCAACCCAATATTTTGCGTGTGTGTGCTGAGAAGACTTAATTTAAGATCTACCCTCCTGTGAATTTCAAATATACAATTTTGTTAACTATAGTTACCATGCTGTACATTAGATCTCTAGAACATTCTTCTTGCATAACTGAAACTATGTGCCCTTCAACTGACATCACCACATTTCCCCCTCTCCTCAACCGCTGGAGAGAGGGAGACAAGCATCAACGTGGAGGAAAAACATCCATTGGTTGCTTCTCGTACGCACCCTGACCAGAGACAGAACCTGCAGCCTTTCAGTTTACAGGACGGCGCTCTAACCGATTGAGCCACATTAGCCACGACCACACCACATTTTTCTTTATCCATTTGTCTGTTGACAGACACTTGTTTTTGTATCTTGGCTATTGTCAATAATGCTTCAGCGAATGTGGGAGTGCAGATATATCTTCAATATCTCCTACCATCACACTCTTCTGAGTTCCAGCAAGGGGATATCCCAGTACCACAGCAGCTCCAAATTAGTACCTGTGACTCCCCCTGCCCCCATATCTTTAAAAAAAAGCCTGTTTTTTTCAATGCTACTTCCTGCATTTCTTTTAACTTCAAGAAATCATAGACTTTTCAGGTATATTATTTCTTCTTATGCAATAAATAAGAGATGTTGTTAGCTCTGTTTTATAGGTAAAGGTGCTGAGCTAGATTATGAGTGATTTGTCCCAACTGTCAGATCAAAATTAAACTTGAAGTGGGGCTCTCCTGCCTAATTCTTTGTGTCCAGTCCTTTCATAGTGATTTCCTTAAAATCAGTGTAACTGTGCCAACTTTGAATTTCCTTGAGTTAGGCTTTCTGAAAGGTCAAGAAACAGTAAGGCTTTGGAAGGTTTTGTAATACGTTTGTTTTTAATTTTTTTAGTGCTCGTCAGAAACCCAGGGCTAATTATTTAGAGGACCGAAAAAGTGGGTCAAAGCTGATCGTTTTTGTTATCGGAGGAATTACATACTCTGAAATGCGCTGTGCTTATGAAGTTTCTCAGGCACATAAATCCTGTGAAGTTATCATTGGTAAGACTTGTTCTTTTCTGTTTCTTGAAGCAAACTCCCAATGCAAAACATGAATGTAAAACTTTGTCTTGTATTTTACATTTAGAACTAAATTGTTGAAAGCAAAACAACTTGTTTTAATCATAGTGTGTTTTATCTGATATACTGGAGTTTTTCCTGGTTGACCTTTTTTTTTTTTTAAATATCCTGTGTTTGAGGGAATGAGCTTCAAAATAGTACATTGTTTAAGTATTATTAAATAGGTCCTTTAAAATGTTATGTTCTATACTTTTCTTGCTGTCATTATTAAATATTTTTGAGACATTTCTATAGAAATATTTTGAATTATTTTGTGAACGTGGACTGACATTGTCAAGGTCTGTATGTGGAATTTAGTTTTAAGAATTTCAGTCAAAACCACTGATACATACACTCTCCTGACCCAAGCCTCAGTCCTCAGCACTGCTTAATAGTTCTCTGTGGTGGAGCAGTGACTGTTCTGTCTTGAGGGTGGAGTAGCCTTCAATTTTGCTTTTCAGTGTCAGTATATGGTGCAATGTAGACACAGCACCAGGAGGGGGCAGTGTTTCTGAATGTTTAGTGAGCACACTCAGTGAAGAAGATTGAAATACTGCAATGTAGGCAGATTTCAGTGTCTTACAGGAATTTTGTTAAATTGCCCCAAGCTGCTAAACTTTGTGTATTTGATGGACAGGACAATACAGTTAGCCAAGGAAAATCAGTTTAACTGCTGGCCTCTGAAAATTTATCTTTTCTTTCCCAGGTTCTACACATATTTTAACACCCAAAAAGCTGCTGGATGACATAAAGATGCTGAATAAATCCAAGGATAAAGTCTCCATTATTAAGGATGAATAGTATTTGGAGGGAAATGGCAGTGCTTATTAACTTTGAACTAAACTACATCAAGACAGTGCTACTATTCAATTTAAACCATGTAAATATTTTATAGAATAATGACTTTTCAAATATATTTCCTAGAGAACTGCTTCTGATTACATATAATTGGATTTGCCACTTTTAATAATTTAAGTATTGTTGATACTTTGTTGATGATGAAAAGAACTATTAAAATGCTTTTAAAAGGAAGTGTTTTCACCTTTGGAACACAATATGACTTGTGTATAATTGTTCACAGCCACCTGTGTATATACTAATTACTTATTAGATACCTGTTTTATGCTGAAATACAATTTGGGGGAAAAGAATGATTTTAAATGAAAAAGTTATAAAATTAAAAATTGCAAATGTGTGTGTATGATAGAATGATTTTCTGTAAGTGCACTTTTTTCCAAACTGAAATTCGTAACTTCTTTTATGTGTAAATTAATTCAGTCATAAAATTAGAATGATTTCACAGTATACAGTCTCTTGCTATACATTTCTAAAGAACACAATTTTATATAATTTTGAATTCATATATGTTTAAATTGGAAAACCAAAAATAATCATGAACATTCTAAGAGAAAATAAATACATAGTTATAAAAATTATCTTTGGTTTTGGGGGTTATACATAGGGGAAATCAGGAAGTTTAAAATTTCTAAGCCAGGGAGCTGGAAAGAAGAAAAAGGATGTACCGTAATCTTCCCCCACAAGATAACCCATTGACTTAAAAAAAAAAAGTAATATATGTGTAAGGTTGGGTAATACCATCATACACTGCTTAATAGGGATATGTTCTGAGAAATGTGTCATTAGGAAAGCTTGTCCTTGTGTGGACATCATCAAGTGCACTTACACCTAGATGGTACAGCCTACTGCACACCTGGGCAGTACATGAGTAGGCTGTATGGTGTAGCCTACTGCTCCCAGGCTACAAGCCTACCCAGCACTTCACTGTGCAAAACAATGCGAGAGTCAGTCAAGCATGAGAAAAAGTAATGCAACTGAGAAACGCAGGATGCATGAGATGTAGGCTGCTGGCATAACACAACATACTGTGTTTTACAGAACACTTTTTTTATAAGTAGAAAGAGTGCCCTCTAAAATAATAACCCTGACCAGGCAACTCAGTTGGTTAGAGCATTGTCCCAATACGCCAAGGTTGCAGGTTTGATCTCCAGTCAGGGCACATACAGAAGGCAACCAGTGAATGCATAAGTAAGGAGGAGCAACAAACTGATGTTGCTTTTTCTCTTTTAAAAAATCAATTAAAAAAGCTTAACAAGAAGTATAGTATACAGCCCTGGCCGGTGTGGCTCAGTGGACTAAGTGCCGACCTGTGAACCAAAGGGTAGCCGGTTGGATTCCCACTCAGGGCACATGCCTGGGTTGCGGGCCAGGTCCCCAGTTGGGGGTGCATGAGAGACAACCACACATTGATGTTTCTCTCTTCCTCCCTTCCCCTCTCTCTAAATAATAAAAGTCTTTTTTTAAAAAAAAAGTATAGTATACATAAAACAGCAACATATTTATTGTTATCAAGTATTACACACTGTACAGAGTTCTATGTGCTGTACTTTTATACGAGTGGCAGCGCAGTAGGTTTGTTTACACCAGTCCCACTACAGACACGTGAGTCGTGGGCTGCACTGTGACGCGATGATCATGACGTCCTAGGCAGAGGCAGTTTGTCGGCTCCATTATAATCTCACGGGAGCACTGTCATTTATTCATGCAGCTCGTTGTTGACCAAAACATGCTTACGCATCCCATGACTGTATAAGGATATGTCTGCACATGTTACACAAGCGGAGTATGTGTTAACACGTAAAGTAAGTGTTACACAAGGGAACATCTTTATTTTAAATCTGCCCTTTTATCTGGCCTCATAATGTTCTGTCATATGATGGGCTATAATTTTTTAATTCTTCCCTCAGGACATTTTTTCATTGCTTTTGGAGAGAGAGGAACGTCAGTGTGAGAAATGTCAATCAGTTGCCTTCTGGTACACGCCCCACTGGGGATCGAACCTGCGACCTGAGTATGTGCCCTGACCAGGAATCGAACCTGCAACATTTTGGTTTATGGGACAGTGCTCTAAGCAATTAAGCCACACCAGCCAGGGCCGGAACATAATTTTATACATCACTTGTCTTCAGAGTTTTGCTCTTACTAATAATACTGCATTGTTTGGGTGCATTCTTTTGTAAACTTCCACAAATAGGTCTATAATATAAATTTCTAGCAGTGACATAGCTGACCATAGTATTAACAGTACTGATAGCTGCACCATTTTTAATTTTTATATAGATAAATCTATCAATTTTCCCTTGTGGCTTCTGAATTTTATATTGTGCATAAAAATACCTTTTGCACCCACGGTTATCAAATTACCCATTGTCTCTTATAGAATATTTTGATACGTTTATGTTATTTGTTACAGGTAACTCACCCATCTGGAATTGCTTTTAGTGTGAGAATATATGCTAGATATTGTCTCTTAGCACTTGGCACTATGTCCCATGCCTCTCCATCCCGCACTACAGGGAATGAAAGGCTAACAGTGAAGTTTTGCAGAATCAAAGGTAAGCAGAGTTCTGAACAGATTAGATTCCGCCAATGATTTGCGCTTGGTCAAGACCTAGGAGGCGAGAGGCAGAGGCCGTGCATCACGGCTATGCCAGTGGCCAGCAGCTGTTGGTGGCAACCAGACCCTACGATCTGGTGTCTGTCACCTCTGCACAGTTATGAGACAATGCCGGTGGTGGTGGCAGCCCTAGCTTCCTGTTCCCTGGATCACAGATGATGAAGTGACCTTGAGTCTAAAGGTGTGCTGACCAGAGTTTCTGTCCCTACAGCTCTTTCCATTTCTTTTTTTTATTGTTGTTGAGTTACAGTTGCCCTGCCTCTTTCCCCATTGCCCCCCGCCCGCCCCCCTCCCTGCTCCATGATTTTTAATGACCTAATTTTCTTCTTGAAATCCCACTCTACTTGAAGTGTCCGGAAAAATTTCTGTTCCCACAGTGAGCCCTGACTGATATGGTATTGAACAGGGATCCAGCTTTATTTCTTTCTGAGCAACCAGATACTGTACCAAATTTTATTGGGTATCCCATCTTTCCCCAACTAATCTAAAATGCTACCTTTATCATAGACTAAATTTTTATTTGTATTCTGGTCTATTCCTGGATTCTGTTTCATTGCTCTATAGTTTATATTTCTTTTTCCTTGTCTATTTTTAACTTGTCTTATGTTTTACTGTATGATGAATGTAATCTCTACTCCACCCACAGTCAAATTACTGTTATTTTTCAGAAATTTTATGGCTATTAACATTTTTCTGAATGAACTTTAGTGCCATTTTAATACCAGAAGTTACGTTGGTATTTTCATTAGGTTTGCAGTAAATTTATAGGTTAACTTAGGGAAAATATTGAAACTTGATATTCAGGAATATGGAATGTCTTTTCATTTACCTAAATCTTTATGGCTTTCAGAATAATTTTCTTTCATATAGGTACTACATATTGCGTAACATCTTATCATTTGTGGTTCCCTGTGAATTGGATCTTTTCTTCTATTACTCTTTTCAAACAGATTTTTTTATATATAGAAAATTTTTTGGTTTTGATACATAAGTTTCATAACTTGCTATTTTACTAGGTAATGGTAATAAAATAATAATATGCAAATGTTTTCCTTGTGCTTTACATGTGCCAGGCAGCATTTTTAAGTGCTTATATTACCTCATTTAATCTTTTCCCTTAATCCTGTGAGGAAAGGTACTATTATCATCTCTCCTTTAAAGCTGAGGAAACTAAGGCACAAAGAAGTTCTGTAAGGTAACCTGGATGTGTATGTGGGGCGGAAGGCTGGACATCAGTCAACAGCCCCCTCTGCGTATCGAGCATGAGAACATTAAGTACATTGCCAGTGCGAGAGGGTTAGTTTTGGGTGTCTGCGTTTTAGCTTGCATCCCTTGGTAACTATGTAGCCAGGGTTAGTATATATATGGAACAGAGATTTAGACTAACCTAGTACCCTGTGACAAATGTAACTACTGGTGTGATGGCAGCAGACATTGAGTCAGTCACCACCTCAGTAATCACTTTGCGCTTTCGTACTGATGTGAGATCCTTTGAAGGCTGCGTCTATATTGCACGTGTGTTTTAGGCTTAGAATTGGTGAGACCCTTTGTATTCTAAATCTCTTACTGCAGACTTAAGAAATCACCTCAGAGAAATTCCGTAGTATATGCTGATCTCTCAGGCCCAGAATTAGCATTCACAGATGCTGATGTCACGACCCTGGAAGAAACTTTGTTATTGCAGCAGACTGGAACCATTTATGCACTTTCTTTGAAACAGTTTTGCTTCCTGTTGAAGTGTGGTGTAGTGAATTACTGTACCACATTGTCAGGTATAGTGAATTCACACTGCTCAGCAGTAGTCACAAAAAACAGAAGAAGAATATCAGCAGTTCACAGCACACAAAAATGTTCGGATTCAAGCCCACAGAGCACAGATCTTGGCCGTTACTGTCGTAAGATGTGAGGTCCGTATAGTTCACTTGTGTTGTGGGTGTCTGGTACCTTTGAGAATCCCATGGGATGGGCAGATTTCTCTTAAAAATCAAAGGAGCAAGAAATGTCTTCCTCCACAATAATGTTTCTACTACCAAACATTTTGCGTATTAAATATGGATAAATATATATTCATATTTAATATGAATTAGGCCTGTTTTAAATAATTCAGTAACAGGTTACAATAGAAATGAATGATAAAAGGGTTTCGTTTGTATGCTCCGACAGTTAACTAAGTGGATGGCTAGAACTTTCTGGTAAAGAGGTAAAAGCATTTTACAAACTGCGCCCCCCCCCCCTCCCCGCCTCCTGCTGTGAGCCCAGAGGCCTCTGTGCTGTGGAAGCAGTGGAGCGCCTTTACAACACCACTGTCCTCAGCCATCCTGAGCCCTGTGGCTCAGCATCGAGAGATACAATCACCTTTGCTCAGCAGGCTTGTTTTTCTGGTTTGTCCCTACAGCAGAATTCGAGATCTCTTAACGCACAAAGACGCAAAGAAATTGCAGGAGGGAGGAGACAGCCAGGGCTACGGAATCAGTAAATATAAAATGATCTTTGTAAACCAGAGCAGACCTAATGCTTTTCCAGGGTGCCTTAAGGGTGTTGTGCTGCTTCTGTTCCTCGGATTAGTCATGTCGCAGTGGTTGTTCATAATGATCTTCAATCATCAAGGAAATGTAAAAATAAATTTAGAATACAGTTTAGTGAAGCAGAGACGGGTTCGTTTTTAAATCAAAAATGACTACAGTAGTTTCTCTAATGATTAATTTGAGGGATTAGGAGCATTAATTGACGGTAGTCCTTTCCCACCTGGGTTCCGTAGAATTGTTTCAGGTGTCCATGAACCTCTAAAAATTGGGTGCAAAGTTGTGCGTGTTTGTATATTGCTTTTCCATGGGAGAGTGGAGCCTAAGGGAGGGAGACTCCACGGGTTTCATCAGGCTCTCAGAAAGGTTAAGAACTAATGAATTGTTTAAGAGCACTTCCAACAAGAGAACTGTGTGATTTTAAACCTGGAGACGGGATGGCGAAGATTGGCACGCAGAACAGGTTATCAGGTTATGATTAAATTTAGGTATGCGATGACTCTAGAAACCTCTTAGCACTTACACAGTCCAAGCTCCTTTTTTCTCTCCAAATACCACTACCGGTCTTCACAATCTTCCCAGTAGTGCCACAGCTTAAAGTAAGTTTAGCCACAAAGTTGGAAGAGTCTTCAGTCCGGCCTCTGCCTCATCTCTTCCAAGGCACCCGAAACCAATTTCCAAGCCCCAAAGTTAAAAATAACCCATTCTCTAGGCAGCTAGACAAATAGCAGCTGCCATGGTCACCACAAAAATCCTCCAAGTGGGAAGGAGTCAACTCCCACTTGAGCAAAGCTCTGGGGGTAGAAACTGAGCAAAGTTCTGGGGGTGGAAACCATTTCTTGACTATTTGGAGTGAATGGAGGCCCCAGGGAAGAGGGAAAGAACCAATAATTTGCTGCTCTGTCATTAAGGGAGTATAAATCAGTCTTCAGGATACAAACTCTTAATCGATTCTGATGTTCTACATGAAATTTACAGAGTTACTGAATCCATGGGACACAGTTGTAATCGATTGTCTTCACTTTTGTCCTAACTGTCATGACCTTAGAGCTAGGACTATTATTTTTGCCTATTCTGACCTCAAGAGATTTTTAATCAAGTAATTTATAAACACTTTTGTAAGAACTTCATACAGTATAGAAAGTAAATGTAAAGATCCTCCACTTCCCCACAGAACTCCCAGCTCTGTTTCTTAGGGGGTCACTGCATACTTTTGTGTGCTTTCCAGAGAGTATATCTGCCCTTTGAGAAATGTACGCTAAAGATCACAGGAACATTAGGCATCTCGCTTTTCTTCACTGTCTTGCAGATTAATCCGCCTCGTTCTTTCCAGTGGCTGCAGAGTATCGATTGTGTGACTGTCTCTGTTCACGAATGGTCGCAGAGGGTGTTTAGATTAGCTCAAGTCGGAGCTGGCCCCTCAGGGCTGCGCAGCTGTCCTCCCTCACAGGCCGTGGCCTGCTGTATGAGTCACCTGGGGTGGAATCGCTGCTCCAGGGGAATGCAGGTAAAACGTGCAGACTTTGATAGAATTTGCGTCAACTTACACTTCGGCCAGCAGAGTAGGAGCATAACGGCCTCCCCGTCCTCACCGACACAAGTTTCCCAAACTTATTTTTGCTACACTAATAGGTGGAAGTGTATTCCATTGTTCTGATTTATTACGAGTTAGAAATAACATTTATTTTAAAGTAAATATGTGTTGATTTGATTAGAAGAATCAGAGGTCCCTTTTTTCTCACTTAAGTACCTTGTGTCCCCCCATTTCTTACTATTTTGGCGTTTTTCTCTAGAAATTCGTCCTCCTAAATTATATAATAAGTAAAATATTGTAGGGGGAAGATCCAAGTTTTTTAATTTTTAAAATATTTTATTTATTTATTTTTAGAGAGGGGAAGGGAAGGAGAAAGAGGAGAGAAGCATCGATGTGTGGTTACCTCTCACATGCCCCTTAATGGAGACCCGGCCTGCACCCCAGGCATGTGCTCTAGGCGTAATTGAACCAGCGACCCCCTGGTTTGTAGGCCGGTGCTCAGTCCGCTGAGCCACACCAGCCAGGGCAAGGGAAGATCAAGTTTTCTTTGGATTTTTTAAAGATCCTTGGTCACCTCGTGTCGAACTAGTATTTCAGTCGGTTCCTCCATCTCTGTACTTTGGCAAGATCTTCTGCAATAGTTCTAATCATTCGGTCAGTAGTTTCTTTCAAAACGATGGCTGTCCTGAGGGCATTATCCAAAGAAGAGTTTAAACCCTACAGAGGAAAAATCCACACATTTTAGTTAGACATAAATTGACCACTCTGCCTGTTAGTTGGGTTCTCATTAAACACTGCAAGGTGGAATTTTTGGAGTGCTCTGTTCACTGGTCTGTTTCTGTTTTCGAGGGTTAGCTTCCTAGGAAACCAGTTTGTGATGGAAGATAGTTTTCAGGGCAAGGGACAGAAAAAAGACTGACACGTGACTGATGAGCATGAATCAGAGGGTGAGGTCAGCAGCCTGCCGGGCTGTTCTCCCCGCTGTGGGGAAAGAGATCTATGAGAGAGAAGAAACGCCCCTGGGGCCGCCGAAGGGCCTGCGCTGCGAGAGGGCAGGGGTACAGCACTTGCGGGTAGAAGCGTTTGGCAGTGTCCTGGGGTTAGACTGCTGACTTAAAAGTTGGATGTGGCTGGCAGCTCCAGCCCCAGTGCCGCGGAGACAGACACGTGAGCAGCCGGGGACAGCCTCCAGGGCCCTCCCGCCTGGGCCAGGGGAATTCTGAGCTGAGGCACCGCCCACGACACTTGTTCCCCAGGAACCAGTTCAGGAAGAACACGGCATGTTTTTGCAGCAGAGCACTTTTTGATGCCTCCATACTGTAATAATTTAAAAGCCATCAGCTTCGTGGTCATCAAGACCAAATTTACAAGCTGCAAGGATTGTAGAATGTTTTTTTCTGAGTCCTCACCTCAAATTTCGTTTCTTTGGTACTGCTAAAGTGGCCTGAGGATTTGCTTCCAGAAATCCTGCAGGAGTGGAAATGGGGGGAGGATGAAGCCAGGTCTGAACTGTAGGTCGTGAAAGCCGCGAGACTGTTTCTGGAAGGCAAAAAAGCAGCGTGGCGTTCGTGTGACGTGCCCCCCGCCCCGTGGCTCGGTGTACCCGGTGTGCGTGTGTGGGTGGGTGGGTAGAGGGGAGTCGGGCACGCTCTGCCTGCTGCGGCTCTCGTGGTCCCTTCATGGCTGACCACAGCCGAGCTTCAGCAAAAGGGGGCTCCTGTGGCCATGAAAGGCGTCTCCTCCTGGCATGTCTCCTTTTCTGTTGGCACAGAAAGAGGCAAAACTCCAGAAAGAGATTTTTATTCCATTTTCATTGTTTCGGGGGCAGCCTTCTACCCTGCATGTTTATGAAGCAAATGCACACCAGTCTGCCAAACGCAGACCCTCTGAGCTGAGTTTGCTGTGGCACCAGTGAGTGAGCTTCCACAGGAAGGGCGCAGCAGCAGCACCTCCTTCAGTAAACAGGCGCCCCTGGACCATGATACTAACTGCGAGTCTGTTTCTCAGCGATGGCCCTGAGTTGGCACTGGGTGACGGAGAGGGGTCCCAGGGCCATTGCTGTGGTGGTTCAGGTCGCCCACTGCGTACACGAGGGGCTTTTCATTCAGAGGCTGGAAGGAGGGCGCTGCCTGGAGCTGTGGTTTGCACAGCCTTGAGCAGTGACCCTAAGGGCTGCCACAGCCCCGCTGGACAGGTGGGCTGTGGAGCCATCCTCACATCTCCCCCTGGCTTGAGGGTCCGTGTGCTACACGTCACTTCTTTGGTACATACAGCCCTTGTGAGTCGGACTTCAAATGCTTGCGACCCAGCGCCTGCCTCCCTCCCTGTCCCCTTCCACGTTAGTATCAGCTGCATCTGCCCTCCGCTGAGAGCGGTCATCAGTGTCGGCGCCCCCCACTAATGAAAAACTCCAGGCAGGGCAGTGGAAAAGTTTGGGCGCCAGGGTCCCATGTCTCCACATGATCTCCGTCACCCGTCGGCATTAAAAGCCATCACTTGCTGAGTGCTTGCGAGCCAGGTGCTTTTCTAAGTGCTTTCGGTGTATTGACTCGGTCCTCAGTGAATTTGGGGAATGACGGAGAAGCACAATGTGGAGAGGGAGGCACAGAGGTCAGCAGCCTGCCCAAGGACACTGAGCCGAGATGCAGACCTGAAGAGCCTCCAGAGGCCGCATTCTTAAACACTGCGCCACTACAGCGAAGGGCGGTGGGTTCAAACTGGGCGTTGTGTCCGAGCCTGAGCCCCTCGCCACTCGGCCGCACACGCCTCCTCGCTCAGCTGCAGACCCCCGCCAGGCTTGCCGCTTTCCGTGCCTGCCGCCCTTGACCGAGCCACCGCCGTCTCACCTGGACCACTGCCCCAGCCTCTCATTTGGCCTCTGTGCTCGATCTTTGACTCCTCTCAACATTTTCCCTCACTTAGTAGTTAACAGTGATCTCTTAAAACACTAAAAAACTAAAAGGCTCCCTGGTTGAAAACCTTCACTGACTTCCCAGCATAGCTAAGAGCCTGGCGTCCTTCCCATAGCTGACGAGCCCCTGAACGGTCGGGCCCTGCTCACCCCACCAGCCGTCCCTCGCCAGCTCTACTTTGTCCCACCGCCCCTCCCTTTTTTTAGGCTCCAGCCACACCGTTCCTGGACTTGCCAAGGGCCTTTCCACATCAGGAAGCTCTCTCAGACGGCAGTGTTCTCTCTCACCCCCGCTTCCCCTTGCTAGTTCATTCGCACGTATTCTTTGGAGCTGAGCGTCCCTGAACCCCCAAATTAGGTAATGGCTCCCCCAAACACTGCTGCCTCTACCAAAAAAGTGAGCTCCATAAGGGCAGGGACAGTTGTCAACTTTGTCACTGTGTCCTCACTGGCTAGCACAGCACTCTGCTGTTGGCACTCAAATATTTGTTGGCTGAATAGGTGAATGATTGAAGCATTAGCCGGACCTGGGGTTGAGTCCTGCCTTTACTACTTAGGATCTAAACGATCTTGGGTAGATAGTTTGCGCTAAGCACATAGCCAACCAATGGGTAGGCAGTTTTGTTACGATTACTAATAATGAAAATAATACTTACTTTCCTGGTATGCGCTCATGTTCATCTTGAGAAGATTGTGAATTTGGTGTCTTGAAATAGATCCAGTTTGGTTTTGAACAGGCTGAAAAGAATGTTGGCTATGATTAAATTCAGAACATCAAAAATGATCCATAAATGGTGGCTATGTGGGTATCAATTTCCTGAACTTTTCTGTGTGAATGAAATATTTCATTAAAAAATTTCATAAACAAGAAAATTGGAGAACATAGAAAACAAAAAACTTTCTGTCAAGTATTCTGAATTCAAAGAATTCAGGAAAAGAAATTCAGTTTTTAAAAGGAGTTTTACCAGCAGACAAGAGACCAGGAGTCCAAGTTCTCTGGGTGCTAGCCGTGTGACCTGGGCATGCCAACTTTTCTAGGCTCAACTGCTTCACCTGAAAGTGGTGCGATAATACCTTCCAAGAGGTTGAACCGCTTAGACCCCTGAAGTCCTCTGGAGGAGCAAGGATTCTAGCAGAAACTAACAAGGCACTAAGGCAATTCTAGAAAAGAGAGACTAAACAGAGAAGATAAAGAGATTAAAGGCACCGTCTGCCTCCTCCTCTCTTCTCTGCCTTCCCCGCTTTCTCCTTCCAGGGCTCCGGTCTCATTCACGGGTCTCTGGTAGCGAGGCCCCACGCCCCCTCGGGAGGGTCCCGTTGGACAAGGGCGCTGGGCGAGGTCGCCTCTCCCTCAGGCATGGAAGGCAAGGCAATACCAGGAAGTCCAGATTTAGTCACCTGAACCTCCCAGGCTTGTGTCATGACACACAGAGGCACTAACGAGCTCAGTCCTAATCCTTTGGTAGTTGCCAGGTATAATTTGGGGTTTTATTTGAAATATAGAAACTCAGAGTTGGAAAGGGCCACGGGGTCACCTGGTCTAGTTCCACCGAACCCAGTCCTCAAACCTACAACGTCCTGACAGAGCACATTGTCTCCCAGTCTTCAGAGGGGCTTCACAACCTCCCACAACAGCCCACTTCATTTTCTGTTCCAGTTTCTGGAGGCTCTTTTTTAACATTGAGCAAATGATGCCCGCCCCGCCATGACTTCTACCTTCCTGGCCACTGTGCATTCACTAATGGAACCCAAAACCACGTGTCACAGGACTCAGCCGCTTGCCTCACCCATCTGTTGGAGTAACAGGTTTTATGAGCTGTAGGCCCGAAGACCAAAGCGATAGGAAAGGAACCCGCCCAGTTGCATCTGCAGAGTCACTGCCACCTGGACAGTCCACCCACCTGGAGGGTTTGGCTGCTGAGATCAGTCAGGCAAAGGACATTCTGGGGTCTTAAACATTGGCAATTATGAAAGATAAGAGACGTTTTTCCCCGCCCTGTCCACAGAGAGAGGGAGAAGGAGCTCCGAAGGTGGAAACTTGCCCACAAGGAAAGGGCATTAGAGAGCTTAGTATGGCTGCCCAGAGACAAAGCCAAGGACACGTCCTTCCTGCCCTGTTCTAGGCACACTCTGGTCGCTCTTAGGATGTGCTGCTGTGAGAGTTCCTTGTTTGGGTCTGGTTCCTTTCTCTCCATGGACTGCAAACTCCCTGGGACGGAGGAGCCATGTCCTGTTCATCTCGAAACAAATGTTTGTAAGATTTTAATTTTTTCCTAAGCAAAATTTTGCATCGAGGTTAGCAATGATGTTTAAGCAGTGTAAAAATAGCCCGTTTCTTTCCATGCTGACTGTTAGCAGGGATATATTTAAAGCTTTTGCCACTCTTGAATAATAACAGGGGCAGTGGCGATTATCTTGTTGGTTATTTGTGCAGCAAATATTTGTGATTTGTTACCCCGCTGCACTGGTATAGCGTAGCCCTTAATACCTGTCAAAGTCCTTTATCGTTAGGATTTCATACCTCCCAGTCCCAGGCCAGCCTCTTGCCCTCCAGACATTGGGCTGGAGAGCTGGGTAGCAGACTGGACAGGACAGCGGCCCCCCAAGAGGAAGGAGTTACTGGTGTGATGCGGCGCTCTCATCCCAGGTAGACTCGGTTATTTACAAAGATGGGTCAGGCAGCAGATTACTTACAGGGTGAAGAATTTTTATTTTCATTTAAAAAGCGGAGCTGGACAAAGGCACTTTGTTCCCCATGATTTGAGAAATTCTGTCCTGGCGTGTTGTATCTGTAATGAAATTCTAAAAAGGAAAGATTAAAAATATGACTCATTGCCTGGGAACAATAGCCATCCCCACTGCTGCCTTCTTCCGAGCCCCCCCAGTCGCCATCACCTCTGCGTGGTTCTTTCCGGTAGCCTCTTGGGGAGTCTGCAATCTTTGCAATGCAGGCCTCGCATTTATTACTCTACAGTCCAGTGCCAGAAGCTGAGTAGCAGCTCAGTTCTGTATCGGGACCTGAAAAAACCCAAATTCCATAAAGAAGTGTGAGTTTTTTTTGGCTTCTTGTGGTCTGGTGAGTAGAGCTCTTTCTGGACAATGTGTGTGTTGGATGCCACAGTGTTTAACTTCCCCGCTGTGTTACCAAGGGGAGTTGTGAGCCTACGAGTGACATTTGTGGTCCTTTTCTGATGACTAAGAGATGTTTTGATAAGTAGCAGTTCTGATAAGAAAGTCTCGATTTGCCTAGCCCATGGGGGTGTTTAAGTAAAAGTCTGCCGAATAGGTGGATCTGTAAGGATTTGGCCCTCTGAAGTACCATGTGATCTTGCATTTTGAGTCATTTTTCCCGATTTGCCCCAATGGAGCCACATTCTCTTCTCGGCCCCAGCTGTGGCCACAAGCTTATGTTGTGTCACCCAGGCAGTTGGAAAGATGCTTTTTCCCAACATCCATTCCCAGCATCCATTCATGGGACCTGAATCATAGCTTTGACCTCCTCAGAGGCTGGTGGTGACCAGCACGTGTAGCCCACACAGCTCTAGAACTTGGCTGGCAGGCCATGGGCAATGCAGCTGTCCAGGTAAGGCCAGAGTTGGGGAGCCTGGGACAGGCAGGTAAACACGTCAGGCTTGGGTGTCCAAGCAGCATCTCAGCCCCAGGACAGGTGAGGCCAGGGGAGAAAGCCTCTGCCAGTGCTTCCAGCCTCACTGCATTCAAGACTACGCTCATTGGTAACATTATCTTTCAAAGTGTAGGTTGCAGGTGGAAGGAGCTCTAAAAAGGTTTTTTCTTCCCTAAATCCCATCAGCCCATCATCATCGAATACCTCCTTGACCCTAAAGCCAAGGAGATTACCAATGGACAGCAGAGACAAACCCTGGGAAGACTATGTGGTACAGTGGAGAGAGCAAGAGATTCAGACAGACCTGGATGTGGAGCCTGGCTCTGCCACGCGGCTGTGGTGGTTGGACATAACGTCCACATGCTCTTTGACACGTTCGAGAGGTGGGCTGGACCTAGTGACTCGCTTCTGACAGAATAAGGCGGTAGTGAGGGTGTGTAACTTTCAAAACCCGGCCATGACGGACATTGAAGTCTCTAGTCTTGTTCTCACCCTTGGATCACTTGCTCTGGGGGAAGCTGACTACCATGTTTCAGTGACACCCAAGCAGCCAGCGGCCATGTGAGTGACCATCTTGGAAGCAGATGCTCAGCCCCAATCACCTCTTTCAATGAGATCAGAGCTGGACAACACCTTGACTGCAGCCTCATGAGAGACTGAGCCCAAACCACCCAGGTAGGCTGCTCCTTGATGCCTGACCCACAGACACTGGATAGTAAATGTTGGTGGTTTTGAGCCATTAAGTTTTGGGATCCTCTGTTACCCATCAGTAGATTACTGATACACCACCTCTTTGATCCAGGCAAGCCACTTCATTTCTCTGAACCTCCATTTCCTTAGCTAAAAAGAGAATAATTCACCCTGGCTGGTGTGGCTCAGTGGATTGAGTGCCGGCCTGTGAACCAAAGGGTCGCCAGTTCGATTCCCAGTCAGGGCACCTGCCTGGGTTGCGGGCCAGGTCCCCAGTAGGGGGCATTCGAGAGGCAACCACACATTGATGTTTTTCTCTATTTCTCCCTCCCTTTCTCTAAAAATAGATAAATAAAATAAAAAACAAATTCCTACCTTACAGGGGTGTTGTGACAGTGAAATTATATTCATTATGTCAGTAGTTCTCAAACTTTTGACTTAAGAAGCCTCTTACACACATAAAATTGAGGAGCATAGAGAACTTCTGTTTTCTCTATAAAATGATCTGTGCCATTTTATGTACCTGTGGTGAAAATCTCCCCCTGCATTGGAGAAAGCTGTCTTACAACACTCAGTCAGCTGAAGATAGATTGGTAGAAAAATATCTATATATATACTTTGCCTCTGCGCACAATCAAAAGGACAATGACATATTTAAAAACAAAAAATAACAAGATTTGCCAGAAAATTGAACTGTGTGGAAATCTGACAACCAAGGACTTAAAGAAGAAGCATTCATCCAGACTGGCAGGAGGGCCAGAGATGGGCAGCCAAGGCAGATACAGGATGCACGGCAAGGCAGTGGCTGGCGGGTTGGGTGGTCCCACCTTGCATGCAGATAGACTGGGAGGAACAACTCGGGAGTGAGAGAGACCATGCAACCCAGGGTTCCAGTGCAGGAAACGAAAGTCTTGAAACCTCTGGCTATAAAAACCTGTGGGGTTTGCGGCAGTGGCAGGAACTGCCAATCTCATAGGAGAATTTGTTTGAGAGACCCACAGGATCCTAGAACGTACACAAACCCACCCATCTGGGAATCAGCACCAGAAGGGTCCAATTTGCTTGCAGGTAGCAGGGGAAGTGACTGAAAGCCAGCCAAGAGCCAAGCAAGTGGCACTGTTCCCTCTTTGACCCCTCTCCCACAGACGGTGCCACAAGGCAGTGACATGAGTTGCCCCAACCTGGTGCATACCTAAGGCTCTGCCCCTCACAACGTAATAGGCGTACAAAGACAAAAAAATATGGACCAAACGAAAGAACAGATCAAAGCTCCAAAAATAGAACTCAGCGATGAAGAGAGAGCCAACCTAACAGATGCAGAGTTCAAAACACTGGTAATCAGGGGTGCTCACAGAAATGGTTGGGTATGGTCGCAAAATAGAGGGAAACGTGAAGGCTATGCAAAGTGAAATAAAGCAAAATGTACAGGGAACGAACAGCAAAGGGAAGGAACCTGGGACTCAAATCAATGATTTGGAGCAGAAAGAAGAAATAAACATTCAACCAGAACAGAAGAAACAAGAATTCAAAAAAATGAGGAGAAGCTGAAGAACCTCTGGGACAACTTTAAACGCTCCAACATCTGAATCATAGGGGTGCCAGAAGGAGAAGAGGAAGAGCAAGACATTGAAAACTTACTTGAAAAATAATGGAGAACTTCCCCAATCTGGCAAAGGAAATAGACTTCCAGGAAGTCCGGGAAGCTCAGAGAGCCCCAAAGAAGTTGGACCCAAGGAAGTACATACTAAGGTACATCATAATTACATTACCCAAGATGAAAGATAAGGAGAGAATCCTAAAAGCAGGAGAGAAAAGGAGACAGTTACCTACAAAGGAGTTCCCATAAGACTCTCAGCTGATTTCTCAAAAGAAACCTTGCAGGCAAGAAGAGGCTGGAAAGAAGTATTCAAAGTCATGAAAGGCAAGGACCTACATCCAAGATTACGCTGTACGGCAAAGCCATCATTTAGGATGGAAGGGCAGATACAGTGCTTCCCAGGTAAAGTAAAATTAAAGGAGTTCATCATCACCAAACCATTATTACTTGAAATGTTAAAGGGACTAATCTAAGAAAAAGAAGATGACCAAAACTATGAACAGTAAACTGACAACAAACTCACAACTATCAACAACTGAATCTAAAGAAACAAAAACAAACTAAGCAAACAACTAGAACAGGAACAGAATCACAGAAATGGAGATCACATGGAGGGTTATCAGCAGGGAGGGAGAGAGGGGAGAATGGGAGAAAAGTGCAGGGAATAAGAAGCATAAATGGTAGGTACAAAATAGATGTGGGGGGAGGTTAAGAATAGTGTAGGAAAGGGAGAAGCCAAAGAACTTATATGTACAACCCATGGACATGAACTGAGTGGGGGAATGCCAGTGGGAGGGGGGTGCATGGCGGAGGGGAATAAAGGGGAGAAAAAAATGGGGCAACTGTAATAGCATAAACAATAAAACATATTTTTAAAAAGAACTGTCTATATATTAATTTCAAATCATTGTGCTTGTACAGAATCATTCAGATCTTTCCGAGACTGAAAGGGCAGTCCTGAGGCTTTAAAAAAATTTTTTTAACTGAGATTTAAAAAATATTTTAGTTATTATATCATTTAAAAAGAACAATAATCTATTTCATATTAACAAAACATTTTTTAACAAAAACTATCCTTTTGAAAACAAAGAACATTACAAGAGTGGCCTGTTTTATGTGTTGGTAAGTATCCTGAATATCTGGCTTAATAGGAGGCAGCTGCATTCGATGGCTCCATCTCCGCTCAGTCCATGGCGATATTGGCCTCGCACAGATGTGTAGCTGAAAAAGAGAGGACCTCACGGTCCCCCTGTAAGGGTCTCAGGGACTCCCAGAGGCCTCTGACCATACTTCGAAAAACTCTACTCTGTTATAGCATCTGGTATAGTAAGTGTTCGAACAGTGAAAATGGGTCATGGACAGAGAAGAAATAGAACTAAACATGACATAGAACAGTGGGTTGCAGAAAGGCTCTTGACTTACAGGCTGTGTGAACGTAAGGTCTCTGAACGTATTTCTTGGGAGCTCTCTGGCCCCCGGGTTCCTCATGTGTAAACGGGGTAGATGAGGCTCAAAGGTGATTTTCATGCTCCAGAGCTGTGTGAGTAGGCAGGCCTTGGCCCCACCTCTTCCCCAGCCAGGGCAGTTCTGCCAGGGGGTGTTTTTGTGCTTACATTATCTCTGAGAACGGCTGCTGAGACTCAGAATCATCGAATTCCGTGCGCTGTGCTCTCTGGGTCTCCTTCCAGCCCTAACTTTCTTTGCATCTCTGAAATGTGCATGGGCAAGTCGGCAGCAACTCTTCGCATGGTGGCTAAGCTCACAGGTGCACTAGTGGGTCATGCTGGGAGGGTGACACAGATTTGAGGCCACCTCATGACTGAGTCCATAGAGGAGTCCTGCAATTCCAGCTAGAAATGGGTTGGCACACTCACCCTACTTGACCACATCTTATTTCAATCTATTTAGTTTTTAATTCTTTACATTAAAAAAAAATATATAACATGCAACGCCCCAGTCTAGGCAATAGCTCTTTGGAGTGGCACGTGGCAAGCTGGCGCCCACCATGAGCAGACCCTCCAGAGATGTACCTTGAAGACTGAGCACCGATAGCCCCAGGCCCCTCAACTTACTGCGAATTGAATCTGGGTGTGGTGTCTGCTCTTGAAGGGCAATGGGAAACCTTCCACAGTTGATCCTTCTGAGGCCTTTTTTCTCCATGTTTTGCTTCCTAAAAAAAGTGTATAAGAGCCCATAAACTTACAGTGCATGTCTGATAGCGACAGAGTGTCGGTAAAGCTGAAATGCTAACTTTCCTGTGTCAGAGGCTGGACCAGTGCAGCAGTGACATGTTGCCCTCAGCCCAGGGCTGCCCTCTGCCTGCCTGTCTGCGACCTTCCCCATATGAAGTGGTACCCAGCACGATTTGGCCTGTTAAGAACGTAGCTACCAAACATTAAAAGTACACCTGTTTTGTCCCCCAGAGGATAATATCTAATCCTTATACCCACATACACAATATAAAAATTTGAAGTTTGTAATGATAAAAATTTGGAGGCTTTTTTTTTCCATATTCATGTCTTAAAACCGGTTCTTATCAATGGAAGAAGCTGTGCTATATGTCACATGGCTTTGACTCTAAATACAAACTGAGTATATCTCCAAAGTCCATAAAGTAGATTTTGTCTGGTGTCTGTGGGGCTAGAAGCTACAGGGGACATCTGGGCTTAATTTTATCAGAACAAGACCACCAGGGGGCATCAGAAGATGCCCTACAATGGTCGTTTACCAGACGCTTCCTCTGACCCCGTCTTGCTTCGGCCTCCCTCCCTCACAGGCATTCTAACTCCTCCAAGGGGATTCTAATAACAATTCTGAAGCCCTTGCTCAGCCCCCACAGTACAGGAATAGCCCCGAGGGGAAGTTGCTCATTCTTAGGGTGGAGGGCACCATGTCCAAGATGCCGTGGACTGAGCCCGGGGAAGGAGTGTGAGCCCCGGTGCCGCTTGGCAAATGCATGCGGGTCGCACTGTTCCTGAGTTTGTGGGGCTGGGGCCCAGAAACCAGGCCCTGCCCCTCCTCTTGGAAAAACATGCAACCCCCCTGAGTCACACTCTCTCACACCTCATTTTCTCTCTCCACCCTCCTCCCTGGGGCATTCGAACATCTGCTCTCCGAAGTGGAGAACTTGGATCTCACTCAAGTGAGTTCAGTCCAACAGGACTTTCTTTTTCTGCCTCTTTTAAACGTCTTTGTGCACTGAAATCTTGTTGCCAAGCATAACAGCTAAGGGCAAGCCTACTTGGGAAGACAGTTTTAGTAGCTTAAATCCAAAGTTCTGCGTCAGAAATAATTCAAAGGGATAAGCATTTTCTATGTTGCATCTGTGTGATTTATGTGCATATGTGCACCACTTTGCAAACATTATGTCCATCAGCAAGGTTTATAAAGAACACAAGCCATCTGAGAGAGAGCTAGTCTTCTAAAAGAGTAAAGAGTGTATCTAACCCTCTGTTCAATGAATTCCTCAGAGATTATGTCATTGCCCAAGAGTCCAGTTTATAAATCATGTGTATATCTCGTCACTCCCCAGAAGTACGTTCACTATTAGGTCTGATGTTATATTTGGTATACTTTTCTGCCCATCTCGTCCATCACGAAAGAGTACATTTAGTCTAGAGCATTGGTCCCTGTAGGGCCTAGACTGAGAATTTGGAAGAGAAACATTTAGTACCTGGAATGCTTGATGAAATGTTTTTAAAATGTATTTTTATTATGTGTAATAAAACCTAAAAACATCCAAAATCTAGATTTTTAGTTCAATAAATAAAAGTAGTGGGTTTGGGAAGACTCAGGGAACGCCCCTTGTGTTAACAGTCAGGATGGCTGGCACATTGATTTAAAGTCCCGAGCCAGGCCAGATGATACCCGGGAAATGTCAGCACAAACGCCAAGCTGTTTCTTTGGGGGCAGGGGGACCTGGATGGAACGCTTGTGACAAGTGCCCATTCCCGTGGTAGAATGCTTTCTAACAGGAAACTTCAGTCTTTCAGACCCTGTCATCTGCTTCTGTTAGCATCCATTACCTACATATAATAGTAGTTGCCAAGCAGCTCCTCCCACCTTGACTCTTGACCTTCCAAAGGTAAATTAGCCAAGCTGTGGCCCCAGTCCATGGGGCCTCCCGAGCTTGGAGGTGGCGCCGCGCCATAACTGATAGAAGCTTCGAGTCAGTCGTGGCCTGTGGGCTAACAGTTGCTCCAGCGAGTGTTTCTAAAACAGTAAGGGCTTGTCCTTCGGATTTTATACCTGCAACTTTGTACACGGTTTACCTCTTACTACCCGGAAGATTTCTTGCTGAGTAATGACTGGGGAGAAGTAAACCCTGAGATGTGGGATAAGGTTTATTTTTGGTGGGACCAGGGGGTAGAGGTGGGACCCATCACAAGGAGAGGAGTGAGGGTGGGAGCTGGTACATGACGGGGTGTAACAATATTCCCACCCACCCCCCCAAAAAATATATATATATATTCCATATTCCTCTGGGCAATGTTCAAAGGGGCCTGCGGACAAACCAGCCTCCCCGCTCCAGCAGCTGGGGGTTCTTAGCCAAGGGGGCTTATCAGAGTCATCTGGGGAGACTGAAAACAAGAATCCCTCCAGGGCTCCACCCCTGGCAAGGCTGATACAGTAGGTGGGGCCTGGGGCATGCACGTGATTTTAAAATCTCCCTGGTGACTTTGATGCTGACCTCAGTGGAGAACCACGGCTACAGGGATTTGCAAATTGGGAGGCAGCCTGGGCTACGCGCCCAGCCCTGAGGTCTGCGGCTCTGTAACTGGGCCAGTGGCTTCTGGCACCTGGTCAGTGAGTTGACGCCCACTCTCACTGGAGCCATTGTCCCAGGCCCAACTTCCACCCACCCTGGGAGTTCAGCTGCTCTCACCATTCAAGGACCCGGTGGCAGAAGACACAGCTCTGAGGGGTTATCTCTGCACGTTCCTCACGTTCCTGTCTTCCGGACGTGCTGTGGGGGTCCTGCTGCACCACAAAACACACACAGATGTGGCTGTGGCCGCGGAAGTGACTCATCCCTTGGCTGCTCACACGCAGCCCAGCAAGCAGCCTGGGCCTGGCTCAACGCCCCACTTCAGGGCGGCCCGGTTCTGACTCCTCCCTCTGCGGTACCGGCCCCGGACTTGGTGAAAGAGCCTTTAACCCGTCCTCACCTCGACTTCTTTCCATCTCCAAACAGATTTTAAAGTCTAGTTTACAAAGGAGAGCATACTTTTCCTTTGTTTATATCTTTTATTTTTAAATTACCCCAAGCTCCAGCAGACGATGAACAGATTTTAGGGGATAAGTTTTTAAACTATCAATCTGACCTTGGTTAACAGAGCTCTGAAGGCTTTTCCAAAGAAACATATTCAGCTGAGAATTAAAACAAGGTTTAGGGACTGTCTGGAGGCCTAGATTATTGTTTAACACACAAAAAAATGACACCACTGACAGCACCCAGCATACGTTTCTGAGGATGCTTTTCATCCTTTAGGTAAACAGAAGATAAACGTACTTTTCTCACCATTATAAACAATGCTGGCCCAAGCAGCATTGTGCAGATAGCTTTTTCCATATGTGAATTGCTTCCTTCGGAAACGTCTGGGTCAAAGGTTGAGAACATGTTTGTGTGATGATAGGAATTGCCAAACTGCTTTCCACAGAAGTATGAATTACACAGCCACCAACAATGTGGGCCACTCGGAATGACCACACCTTCTCTGCATCAGGAATTATAGTTGCAAATGTTTTTGTTAATTTAATAAGGGGGGTGGTGCCCTGCATTAATGAGCATTTCCTGTTATTAAGGGAGATCAACGCTTTCCCGTATGCTGATTTATTAGTTGTATTCCTACTTGTGCCTTTTTAGTTCATATCTTTTGTTCTATTAATTCTTCGCAGGGTTTCGGTGTTTTCTTATTAATAAAAACACGCACTTGCTGATTGCGCATTGTGCCAGGTTCCCCCCCCCCCCCCCCCCCCCCCATGGCTTCCTCTGTTCCTTCCCACCATCCTGGCCTGTTGTCCCCATTGCAATGATGAACAACCCGAGGTTCAGAGAACTGAAGCAACCTAATGAGGTCACCTGGAGCTGGGATTTGTCCCTTCCCCTGTATGCTGTGTTCGTAACCATGATTCCGCTCCTTAGAGCACTTGGTGTACCAAAACTCTCAATACGGAACTTTATTTGCTCTTAATAGTTTCCCAGCTGTTTGCTTTAAAACAACAACAACTGACTATGGGTTGTTTTGCAAACATAAAATGTTGCTGTTGTCAAAGAGGAAGTGGAAATGACCAAGAAACAGGAAAATGGGTTAAATTTCACAAAGTAGTCAAAAAAATGCAGATTAAAAACCATGAGATACCAGTTTTCACTCGGTCACTTCGGCAAAGGTGAGAAAGAAAAAGACCCAGAAGTCTGGGGCGGGGTCAGGCTGGAGGCACGTGCTCCCTCCTGCTCCGCTGGGGGCGTGGGGCCTGGCACGAGCTCCCAAAGGCTGCAGGTCAGAATTTTCAACATGTGCCTTTTGGACCACTCACTGCATGCCTAGGTTTTCATTCGAAGGAAATAATCGACTATGAAAAAGTTTGCATTTAAAATAATGTTGCCTGGAAAAAAACTAAATGTCTATTAATGAGGGATTGGTTAAATCGGTACATCCATGCAATGAAATACAGTGCAGCCCTTGGAGATGAAGCTGGAGGCTTTTTCTGAGTGATGTGTTGAGGCGTCCACAATATAATGTTAAATGGGAAAAAAAGAACAAAAAAAAAAGACAAATCACAAAACAATACATAGAGTACGATCCCATTTTTGTGAAAATGTGAATGTACAGAGAAGAAAGACTGGATAAATATATGTTAAAATATTAGCAGCAACAACAAAACAAAGAAAAATATTTTTAGATTAAAAAATTAGAAAAAATATTAGTAACATTCAGTGAAATATTCTTTATGTTTTTCTGTATTTTCCGATTTATTTATTTATTTGTTTATTTTCATTTTTTGCCCTAGCATACATTGCTGTTGTCACTTAAACACTTCTAGGTCGACGGGGGTACCCCTGCACTCCACATTCAAGGCCGATTTATATGACAGACTGCAGGGAAGGGTCGCCTGAGCTGGGAGACCCAGCATCCAGTGTGTCCTGCCATCTGCCGGGAGCCAGCCTCCTGACCTTCCTGAGCTGCCAACTGCTCTTCTGCAAAAACGTCTTGGCAAACGGTAAAGCTCTGAACCAACAGAATTATTACTGTGGGCTGCTTATAATTTTGTCATTATCGTTTGAGACCCGGGAGTTTTAATCCCAGCGTTTCCAGTTCATTCCTAATGAGGCCATCTCACGTGTGGCCCCCAGACAGCAGCACTGGCCTCCCCTGGGAGCTTGCTAGAAATGCAGAATTGCAGGGGCACCCAGAACTGGGGACTCAAAGCCTGCGTCTAGCTTCAGCCAGAGGCGCAGGCGACCCTAGGCTTCCCGCCGCTGGAGAACCCCGCTCCAGCCCTGCAGTCTAGGCAAGCTACCCGAGAGAGCTCTGAGAGTGGCAAGTGGTAGCCACGGGCCGCTCTCAGCGGCACCAGCCCCAGGACGCCCCTCGGGGCAGAGCCAGCTGATCTGAAGTCTGTCCATTTCAGAGTTGCCTTCGGCGACGCGGGTGCCCGGTGGAGTCAGCGGCCTGACCCGGGTGGAGCAAAACCGGGCGCTGGACAGGACGCCGCAGTCCGAAGACGACCCCGAGGCCCTTTGATCTGGTTCGTCTGGGTTTTTAAAGGGTGAAGGGGGCAGTTTGACTTTTAGAATCAGCTCCTATGCTACCTGGAGCCCCGCTTTGGGGCAATTACTTGGTCCTTCTTTAATCTCAAGAGTCGTAGGGAATTTCGATTCAGCAGACCTGGGACATGCAAAGGAGCAGGTGGAGGTAGAGTGCGGTGGCGACATCCTGTGGCCACTCACCCTCTGCCTCTCCCCAGCCCACCCCACCCCCAGAGGATCGCAGACACCAGGCCGGTCCTCAGGCGCCGCGGGGAGCCAGGCTCCTGCGGTGTAACCCGCAGTGCAGGGCCCTTTTCCGTGGAGCCTCTGGGACCCTCCCTGGGGCGTCCCTGCCTAGAAAGGGGCCTGTCATCCCATCAGGAGCCTGCGAGCTGGGCAACTCAGGTCCGCCTTCAAGGGGGCCTCCTGCGTCATCTGGGGGCGCCCCTGTCCCCAGTGCCCAGTTGGGCCCGGGGCCAGGAAGGACTGCTGGGTGCTCCTAGGAATCCGGGGAGCGGCCCAGAGGGATTTGTTAGGGCTGCAGTCCCACGGACGGTGGTCCCCAAGGCACCTCCACGTCCCGCCTGGAGTCCCTTTTCCTGTCTCCTCCTCTAGCTGCCTCCTCCTTGTTCCCCAGGACTGGGTGCCAACCTCGCCTCCTCTGAAAAACCTGCCCGGATCCCCTCGCCCTAGTGATTCTACCCTGTCACCGAAGCTACTTAACAGTCAGGACAGCTGACACCCAGGTAAGGGGCTTACTGTGGGGGGAGGGTGCTGTTTGAAGCCCTTTACCTAGATAGGCTCACTTGAACCTCCTCACAGTGTCCTGCAAGCCCCCCAGCGAGGCCAGGGCTGCAGGTCTGGGGAAGCAACGGGAGGCGATGTCACTAGAATGGGGAACACTGGGTCTGAAGTGATGATGGCAAAATTATACGCAGTGAACAATGTTGCGCTGGTTCAGAGCTTTACAGTTTGAAAAGACTGTGGAGGGGCAGTGGGAAGCTTAGACGGGAGGGGAAGAAACTGAGGCACAGAGAGGTTATGTGACCTTCCCAAGGTCACAGGGCTGGTGTGTGACAGACCAGTGTTTGGACCCAGGCCGTCTGGCTTCAGAGTCATAAGGA
Organism: Mormoops blainvillei; assembly: GCA_004026545.1. Classification (NCBI taxonomy): domain Eukaryota; kingdom Metazoa; phylum Chordata; class Mammalia; order Chiroptera; family Mormoopidae; genus Mormoops; species Mormoops blainvillei. The sequence continues at coordinate 1,276 of PVJD01004133.1, read as the reverse complement.
ATGTATTACCACTTCCTGCAGAGCCCTTTTAACATTCTGTAATGACACGTTGATTTTATTTATCCCTTTGACCCTCACGGAAATAGGAGCATCGTGAGGGCAGGTGATCGTTCATTGTCCCCACACGTAGCCTAGTATTTAGCAGTAAACATTTGCTGAAAGAGTCAATAATGCTAGCAGTAGACTCTGTTTTCACAAGGTTCTCATCATTTCGAAACCATTGCTGCCATCTCGGGACCAAGGGCAGGCCCAGACCTGAGGGAGCTGCTGGGCGGAAGGCTGGGCTGATTCCCGAGGCCCCTCACACTGCCTTGAGGCTAATCCCAGCTCTTGACTGCAGGGATAACGTGCCCCGAACCTGGGGGACTGCTTGTGAAGCAGGGGCAGTGGCTCAGAGGTCACTGTGCTGAGCATTCACTCTGTCCTGGGCTTTCAGTCAGATGTTTGGGACAGAAAGACGGGCCCAAAGGCACAAGGACAAGTGAGGCACAGTGCTGTGGGGGCACAGGCCAAGCAAAGAATCCTGCCTGGTGTGGGATGGGGGCTGGAAATGAAGGTGATGTAAATGGCCTAACTCTGAAGCTGGGCCTTAAAATGAATGACGTTTTACCAGGAAAGTAAGTGTTTTGAGGAGGCAAACAGGCTTCTTTGGAAAGGCTAGCATTTACACGGGGTAGGACAAAAGTAGGCTTACAACCATAAGCCTGTTTTTATATTATTATTTTCATATGGAAAATAATAATATAGGAATAAACTGTTTCACGCACTCACGACTGTAATCCTGCTTTCGCCCCACCCTGTGTCACCTTCAACATCTTGTCCTTAACTCTGACGAAAACCCTAGTCGGCTTTCAAATATCGGCCATGGGTTGTGTCCTCGAATACTGCCCGAAACAGAAGAATCAATTTAAGGCAATTATCCAGGTGATTCGGTTTCTCAGCATTTTAATTTAGTCTGAAATGTTCTGATAGTTGAGGCCACAAAAACAAAAAGTGTAGAAAGACGGTGGTGATAGATTTGCATTCCTAATTTTGCACCTGTAGACAATCCAAAAGGATTTAACGTGAGAGAAAATGCAGACGTGGATTCACGGAAATAGTTCTTTCACTGGGTGTGTTATTCTTTATTTAGAAGCGTGAGTACTGAACCATTAAGAGGGAAAATTAAAAGGAAATAATTATTTGGATCCACAAAAATGTTACTATTCATCCAGGAGAAATAGCTCTTTAGTGGTTCGTCAGTTTACACCGCCTTCCTACAGCCTAAACTAGTAAG